>JAECMU010061463.1:0-10429 GCA_016106625.1 Dracogyra subfuscus
AAATACTTCATACGGTTTTTCACGTGCATAACTTAGTCCGAACGGACGTATAAAGAAAATGTGATTCTTAAGAAAAGTATTTTAATGTGCTAATCGTACGATCCTGAAGATCGATATTGCATATTTTAATACTTAAAATGGCTTTAACTATCTTTAATTGGTGTCATTTCGAAGAATCTTAACAAAACTTGCCCTTATTCTAAAACAATAGCAGTTTTTATTGATGACAATAAACTTGTAAATGCCGTGTGCCAATTATCCCAGACAGTGGATCGCCATGTGTGTTTGTGTTATTACGTCAATACGTGACACGATCAGATGCCATTTTGAACGAGGACATCATGCAACGCAATAGTAAACGATAAGAGATTTAATTTAAAATAATTTGTAAGAAAGATTAATATTTTTAACATTGAAAACATTCGTCAATTTATACATGTTTTGAACATAATAATAGGTTTTAATTTTGTTAACAATAATCTGATACTCTGCATAGATAGTCTAGAAGAAAATAAACAGCGATTGAGTTATGGTTTAGTTTAGACTTCAGCTGGCGGCAAATAGTCTTGATAATACAAGGCATTAGTTAACAGTAGGTGTCAAAACAATGGGCCGTATTGTTGATTGTCAAAATGACTACGAATAGATGACCTATGACACAAATAGTCATTCTATGACCGGTACGAAACCCTGTATATCTGGCCACTAAATTAAGTACTTCAAATTATTTATATTAGTCCGCTATGTTAAAAACATTTTTCAAAAAATACCACTGACAAATATATTCCTTTGTTTCACCGAATCGTATTAAGCAACCGCCAATTGGTGGTCAGACTAGGGGAGCCTTTAACAGCTCCAGCAGCTCGTGGCAGTAGAGAGCATGCACATGAAAGGGTGGAATTTCAGACACTGATGACTTAAACGTCTTGCTGATTGTGGAGTGGCTGGACATCTCAAAACAGTTCAGGGTTAGACAACTGGTAGTCCGAATGAGAAATCGGTAGCCAAAACACCCTGGGCTACCGGTAAGGTCGAGCCCTGCAGTGTCAGTATTTGTTGACTGAAAGTGACGAACATAACAGTTAACATACGAAAGACACATAGCGATCAAGAACAATGGGGTTTGAAGGTAATGACAATTTATCATATACAGCATAGTCAGTCTGCACGGGCATGCCAGTTACCTTTTAATTGTATTATATCAAAGTGTCTGAATATATTTAATGTAATATAGAATATAAATAATTTTCTTTAATAACGGCATAATTGCTGTTAGGAAATCTGTCAACAGACCGAATGCTCCAAGTAAATCGATATAGTTTGTTTTGTTTTGGTGGATTAGGCCACTCGGCACCAGAAAAGGGTAACATATTTTGTCAATATAAAGGTCAGACAAAATTTTATTAAACTATCAAAGAGATCTTTCTCTATATATGTATATAAACTGACAATCAAAAAAAAAAGTATACCAATTATCTTTATGATAAATAAACACAATACATGTTTATGGAAGGTTAGATGGGTTCCAGTATTTTTTGTTATAATGCAATCAATGATGAATAGTCGCATATTGCTGCGTTTGGGCAATGCCGCATGTGCAAAATGAGTTTATTCGTCAAATTTATACTGCACGAGAAACATGATACTCGTACACATAAGGGTGTAAAAAAGGGTGCCATTGCTTAGAATATGCCTCAGCCAACAGTAAAACACCAGAGGACATGGCAAGGCTAACTGCTGAAGAAAGAGAGAGAGCTATTGATATGGTGCAGATGGGTGTGAGTTATGCTCGTGTGGCAAGAACCCTGAATTGCACAAAATTGACGATCATTTGGTTGATACAGAGTTACAGGTTAACTGGCAGGACTGCAGACAGACCACGAAGTGGAAGACCCCACGTCACAACAGCCAACGAGGACCGCCATCTCCGCATCTTAAACGTACTTGCCTTGGACATGTTATCAGTCGTTACACTGTACGTTGTCGACTACAACATCGTGGTATCAGGACCTATCGACCATTCAGAGGGATGACATTGACAAGGCAACATCAACTTCGACATTTACGTTGGGCACGCCAGTTTCAATGTTGGCAACATCAGAACTGGCAACGTGTACTCTTTTCTGATGAGAGCAGGTTCCAGTTATTTAGAGCTGATGGCAGGACTCGGATATACTGACGTGCAGGAGAGAAAAAAAGCTCCATGCTGTGTTCAGGAGACTGAACAGTTTGGTGGTGTATCTGTGATGGTTTCGGGCAGTATCTGTGGCCAATAGCGGACAGACCTTATTGTCATTGACGCAAATTTGTCCGACGTCAGGTCCATGATTGCATACTTGCACATGGTGGACACACACGCTATTGAAACATGTTCTTTGTGGTCAAATTTATTCACCTTCGTTATGAGTTGTCCAAGGCTCAAGCTGTCGGTAGTCAAATTAGCCATTGGTTAATTGGGAAAAAAAGGCTAATAAAATTTGCAAGTGGCTAAAATTTTGGCTAAGCCATTTTCTGTCTTTTCATGTGAACAAACGGTAACATAATCTATCCGACACCTCAAACATACATAATAATAATACCAAATATTCAATTAGTGTAAGAGCGATCTCGAGACCGGTAACAAAAAACAGTGTCATGCAGAATTCAGCGTAGGTCATATAAGTAATCATGTTTGCTTATTTTAATAATCACAGTTATTAATTTTAACGGTATGCATTCAACATGTATGACAGCAATGTCTGGAAGATCCGTAACTTGCTATTTTAACTGTAAAATCTTTGAACAAAACTAATAAAAACATGTCAATTTGAAGGGCGGAGTTCAGTCAGACTGAGCGAAAACAAAACATTTGCTAAACTGGTTTGTGCTCTTCATGTTAAACCAAATGGACCCAACAAACACCAATCACATCGTTGAGGACATTAAACATGCAAATTTTGGTGCCATTTCAGACAACGCTAGGTTCTGTTTTGTCTAATGTTTACACATGTTTTGGCACAGTTTCGTTCCAATGCACAGAATGTTATGAGAACATGAGCATTTTGTGACCCAGTTGCACACGATGGACTTCTGTTCACTTTCTATTTTTGTTCCAGACAATGTGTGTAACAATTACACAGGGTTCATACAGGTTTGAGAAAACAAAATTCAAGGACTTTCAAGGACTTTTTCAAGTACTTAAATTCATTTTTCAAGGACAAAAACAAACACCATGTTTTAAATAAATGTACCTAGTAATAAAAAGTAGACTGTCATGGCACATATAGTACACTGCTTCAAGTGTTCACTGACTTTCCTTCATGGTCTGCTGGATGGAGTCCTTAACCCATTCCAACTTGGCTTGTTTTTCCTTAATAGCATTTCTAAACATGTTAAACTTGACAATAAATTCCCTGTTGTTCGATCTTTCAGCTCGAGTAGCGGCTAGTCACATCATCATATCTTTGTTAAAGATATCATTTTACCCTAGAATTATTTTTGGGTGTGTAATTTTATCTTTTTACCCTGCTTGCAGAAACACTGATTAATTGGCCATATAACAGGTTTTGTTTTTTTACTTACTGTCATTTGTTTTTTCTGCAATTCCTAATAAATTAATTTTATTAGGGATATCACAAAGTTGGATGTGATAGTGTTCATATTATACTTATCTGTCTTGGCTTCTAAATATTATTTACACCACCTTATAAAAATTAAACTACATTTATCAACTGGTGATCAATTCATTTGGAGATAAGAATAAAAGAATGCAACACTTTAAAAAATATTAATTCTTTTTTATGTATCTTAATATATAATATTTGTTCTTCAATTGATTCACCTGAACGAATGCCTATGAATGACAGACTGACATTATCTCGATAACCGTGTTTAATTTGAAATATTGAGTTGGCTTATACACTGTGCCAAACATTTGTATCGGATGCTGAGGGGCAGTATAAGGAGTTAGCCCATCCCCTTTGTCCACAATATACAGTAAGTTCTAGAGTTAGATCTTCGCCATTTTTTCAGGGTGTTAACAGGACTACCTGGCTTTCATTTCAGATAGTCCCTTGAAGTTTCAGGTGGTCCATATTTGTTTTATCTCGAACAATCTCTTATTCATTGTACTGTAGATATATGGAGAAATATTATAATTGTTTCAATCAAAATATTTGTTTAATGTTAGATAATAGATTGAACATAATAAATATTATTAAATGATGTAACCTGAGATGAATAGTTGATTGAAACATGCAAGCAGTTTCGCTTTAAAATGGGGGGGATGACATTTTTGTAACTGTGTAAATTAATATATGCACCATATTGATAATTTCCTTATCGGCATTTCTATGGGAATACCTTGCCTAAATTTAACTCTGATGCATATACTGTTTTATGAAAACCTGCGACAACTGCCAATCGATATATTATTATTGTTTTGCTGAGAATAGTTAAGTTTGCAGTTTTTTCAATGTGACGTGATGTTGGTAAATTAAACTACCATTCTGTGAAAATGTGTCAGAAATCCGGAGGTTATGTTCCAAATTCAAAATGATTGTATTTTGGCAGAAGACTCCAAAATGTGTAACAAGCACATGTTAATTTTAGACTGGATGAGGTAACAGTTCTGACCAAAATAATTTGTATCGCATACTGTACATGAATGTTATATTTGAAATAGGTCAGGAGATCCATAAAACATTACATCTGTGTTAAATAAATTTTAAAATTCCAGGTGGTCCGACAGACTACGTATTTGCAGCTTCAGGTAGTCCTGTTAATTTTCAGGTAGTCTCAGACTACCGGACTACTGTTATGTTAAGATTTAACCCTGGTAACCCAGCTTTCAAATGGTCACACAATCCTTTTATCTTTTATTTTCACCCATTGAGAACACAGATATTTATTGTTATCAAACTAATCATGTACCAGTGAGCTGCACATCAATGAGCTGACTGTTAATAATAGTGTTATTATGGTTCAGAGAAAATGGCTCAAAGAAAATGCTCATGTACCAGGTAATTACCATTTCAATGTTTTTTTCACAATACTCATCACATCATGTCTAATAGTAATACTCAATATCCAATACAAATGTTTGGCACAGTGTATAAACCCACTCAATATTTCAAATTAAACAGGGACATATATGTAGTTTTGAGAATTAGAGGAATCTCTCTGGGAACATATGTGGCCCTAGGCCCACAAGTGTGATTTGTTCACTTTAGGGGCGCGTTATTTCGCACCCGTCAGATAGAGTTGACGGGGGTCCACGGGCATGATAGCGCTCACGCTCATCAAAAACGAAGGTCTGGTTCATTTGTTTATGTTACAGAAGCCACTATTTAATTCAATTCCATTTTTTCTTTCATAACTATATGAACAGTATAAATAAGTTAACTTTGATTTTTTTTAATTAAACCAGTGTTTTCTAATTTGTATAGCAAAGATAAGTACCAGACTTTGCCACAGTAAATAGTGGCAATCAATATACAGAATAATTTTATATGCACTGTTTGTTAAGTGTAGCATGCATTATTTTTCACACATTCGCACCTGCACACCTTAAAAGACAAAGTCTGATTCATGCTTTTTTTTTTCTTCATGCTTTTCTGATTATTACACCTACATAAATGACATGAGAAGAAGAAAAAACCCCACCACTATTCTAATTAACATAGGCATCAGAAGTGGGGGTGAATGTGGTGGCACTGCTCCTATTCTCCACCCCCATTCTGGAGAATATACATTACCACCACCCAACCACCCCAAGTTCAAAAGTGAATGTTTTAATACACATTTAGTAACTACCAATTAGTGAACATTCTCTTCTGATGCCATGATTATCAATACACTTGACTTATAAAAACAAATGCATATATAGATATTAAAAACTTACCCCATTCCATGTGGATCCCGGTCCATTGGGCCCATGTGACCATGCATTGGAGCCTGGATTGGCATTCTGTGGCCAAGATTTGGAGGTAGCCCTTCCAGAGTGATAGGTGATGGGCTATTGACTTTCTGATGCATCAAACTACACTACACATCTGAAACAAGATATATATTTATTATCCATATGGTTCAACACAACAGAGTTAATAATAATCATACAACACAGACTATTATACGGAACAAAACCATTTGTACAATGTACATGCTAACTCATCTTTCATGTAGATGAACAGAAGATATTGTCGGTCTGACATTCCAGGCCTGCACAAATTGCATGAATGTTCAATTTGTTCATGTATCGGTTATGCAAATTTATTTATAATAACTGATTTATTGTTCGTGTGAAATGTGTTAATTAAAGTTTCTATATCACATCTTTTCTCAGACTACTTGACGATTTCCGACATGTATTGCCATAATTAAATGTTTTGTTTATAAATGAAACTTACCCATAACTCATTAGATGAAACAGGCCATCGGATTTCACGGTAACGATCGTTACCGGTAGCGTGTCGGCAAAACCACGGAACCGAAATTTCGTTTCCCATGATTATTATGTCAATTAAAAAAATTATATATATATTATACAAATAATAATGTTTCTCATATAAAACTACACAATCACGACATCCGATTTGGATTTTAGTGTTCGCCATACTTCACAGTGTTCGAGTAAACCCGAATCAGAGTTTGACAACGCGCTCAAACCAAATCTGACCAAAAATTATAACACTGAAATCATGGCATCTGATCCAAAGAATAATTGATCCATATGTAAATTGTACATTTGAATCAAAATCACTGGCGCTCATTATTTGTGGTGTCGCTGTTAAATTTATGAACCTAAATGATAAAAATAATTAAACTTTTATTACTGTCACTGAAGTCGACAATTTTATTGCCGATGTCACGCACACACTTGAGTACTGAAGGTGACAATCAAATAAGCTCCACTATTTCCTGTCTTTCATTAAGGAGGAATTTCCGGGAAATGGTGTAAACTGTTATTATTTATGTAGCTGTCAGTATAGTATGTGTACATGTAATGTGGAATGGAGGGGAAGGGGTGCGACTGTGAAAATATTGAGTTTGAAAACGTCTCTCTTTCCACGGGGTAGCTTTGGCGGACTTAACTTTTTCAGCCCAGAACTGGCCGTAATGTATCTTGCATTCAGCACTCGCTGTGAGTCAGTGTATTTCGTTGATGGTGCAAATGGCCAGTTTGGGACTTGGTGATTTTCAGAACTACTGGGCATCATTAAACTTATTAAGATATAATTAATATAATAATCGACAATGATGAATCTCTACATTTAGTTTATACAAGGACAGACACAAAGCCTCAGAACAGTCAGTTAGCTCCAGAATTTGAAACTATTATTTGATGTAAAATAAAAATATAAAAAACACAGTCAGTTGGCAGGATTGGAACCTTTATTTGTTGTCATTTAAAATAATAAGTCAGTTGGCAAGATTCGAGTATATTACCCAACCAGCATAGCATTTTGACAATCCATTGCATTATGGTATAAGAAATGGGCTCCCATAACCTGTTTTCATGGAACCTAAAAACTGGTTCCGATGGGTTCCCATGATCTCAGGACACGGAACCCAAAAAGTGTTTCCCATGAAATTTGAAATCCTATGGCTTGTGAAATGAAACTGAAATCCACAATAATTTGTTGTTTGAATTTAAGGGAGAATGAATGTCTTTATTATTATTAAATACCCACGATAATTAACCATAATAAGTTTTTGGCTTTGTTTTAACTGCGGCTTCATTATAGGTGCAGTTTATATACGGACGAAGGTTGGAACTTTTGTCTAGAACACCAAGTGGTGCCTTATTATACACCAGTGCATGTAATAGGCCACAAAATATGGTACATCACTTTTGTGTCTTATTAGTAGCAAGTAAACATTATGTAACTGGGTTTTTTTAATGTTTGTTTCAACAAATAATCCCCTCTATTAGAGATTAATATGTGGATTTATTTAAATCAATTAACTCGAAAATGATCAATGTAAAGGTATTTGACATCAAACATAGGATTCTTGTGGTATTAGAGAGCAAACATTTGACTACCGTGTGGTGTGCAGCAATTGCCAGAAAATTATATAGCTTATCTCTGACTAGCCAGGGCTGAATATCTGTCCAAATATCCGTCTAGCCCTCTACAGTCAGAGTACTGGGCTAGTTTATCCTGTATGGTTTTTTCTCTCCAAAAATAGACTAATTAACTGTATTGTTTACAAGTTTTAGGGTATATAAAATGAATAAATTTTTATGAAAATGTGCATATGTTTTGACCAAAAACTGGGTATCGTCCGTGGCCCTGTTTCGGTGAGGGCCCTATTTCGGTGGGTTCGTCGTTTGAGCTCAACAACACGTACATTTTAAGATTTCTGACGTTGTTGACTTTTGCATGGGGAAAGTAAACAAATGGCTGTCGCATTCATAAAAAATTTCTTAAAAATAAAATTAAAACAAACAAAGAAAGCAAGATCAAACTTTACCCAGTCATAAACACGGTACATTTCTTAATACCCATTTTCTTTGATTTTTGTAAGACTGTTATTTGAAACACAAGTTAATTTTAAAAACTATTTTCGTCTGTTCTCAGCTTACTGATATTTTGTTATTGAAGGCACATGACTGTCACGGCGTCTGCTGGCGAAACTCTCTTTACAGATACTTGCCAAAAATATATGGTCCTTATATGTTTTAACATAAACATATTTCTGGATATCTGTTTGTATATTTATTAAAACTCAGAATGCAGCTTATATGTTTTAACCAAACAATTTTAAGTTTATAACTATTCATTGGTTCAACTATTAACACAATTGCAAGACATCAGAATTGTTATATTCGTGTTCCTATGTTGTCTGTTAACATTGGTTCTCGAGGACTCTATTTTATAATTTGTTGTAAAATATTTTTAATATTTTTTTTATAAATTATTATAAGTGCATGTTTTGTTGACCAACATCCATGTTTTGATAAAACACTTAAAAAATTTGTGTTGGAAAGTTTTGGCTGTAAGCTATACCACTAAACGTTTCACTCATGGAAATAGGTGACGTAGTTAAAGGTAGAGTAAACTCCAACAAGAGCCTTATGTATTGGAAAGATACATACCTGGACCACCAATACATACTGACACTTTAACAAATGAAGAACGCGTAAATTTAAAATTAATAAAAAAAACATGATTATTCCTGCTAACTGGGGGCTGCCATTTTGTTTCGTTTTTGCGACGTCCGGTGGTGTAGTTTGGGGCGAAGTGACGTCAGCTCAGTCGAACTTCTCTGTTATGCACAGAGTAAATAAACGCTCTAATTTACAACAAGGCACTTTGCTTTCATCAACCCGACTTGTAAAACAACATAAATGACTTGATAGTATAATAAACTATTTAACTAAATTTATTTCAATTTGCATCAATATAACAAAATGGAGTTAATAGTATTTTTTTCTTTTAAAAATTCCAAAGAAGAAAGGCATAATATTAGACCTATTGGTAGGATACGTTCGAGCAAAAAAGACCACTCACGATACCCATGTGATGATTTTCTTTTCTTTGGGACTAGGTAATTGGTCAGTTTTGTGATTTTAGATGGGGAAAGTCTACTTAATCAAAGGTTTTATAGAATTACTTACAGTAAGGGGGGCGGCTGGTAAAGTCCATTATAATTTGAGGTTATCACACAATAACCTGTGATCTTAATAAAAGAGACCCGTCTGTTTTAAGTGTGTCTAGACAGTGAGCGGTTAAGTCACCGGACAACAGGCTGGTAGGTACTGGGTTCTCAGCCCGGTACCGGCTCCCACCCAGAGCGAGTTTTTAAGGACTCATTGGGTAGGTGTATGGCTGATACACCCTCTTTTCTCTTTCACTAACAATAACAACTAACCACTAATTTATATTCTGTCCTGGACAGACAGCTCAGATAGCTGAGGTGTGTGCCCAAGACAGGCGTGTGCTATAACAGCTTGCTCTGAATGTGCACATTAAACAAAAAAGTAAAAGTAAGTAGTAAAGTAAGAATTACTTACAGTAATCAAGGGGGGCGGCTGGTAAAGTCCATTATAATTTGAGGTTATCACACTGTGATCTTAATAAAAGAGACCTGTCTGTTTTAAGTGTGTCTAGACAGTGTCTGAGGACCCATCTAAATACACACTTGCCAATTAAGACCCACAGGTACGAGCCACAAAAAAACACGACCAATTAACTGAGAAAACACTCCGAATATTATATCCGTCCGTGGGCTAATTTGAACCATAATACAGTTATTTCAACACTTTGACAATCTTGGTTTATTTTGTATTAAATATAATATATACTAGTAATTGTTGCTAGCTTACTGGGATGACTATCATTAAAGAATATTGGGATGCATCCGGAAAAATCAGGTATGTTTTGTTTCTTTAGTTCCAAGACTAATTCCTGACGTGACACGTTAGGTATTACGTAACCACCAGCTC
>JAECMU010061520.1:0-10643 GCA_016106625.1 Dracogyra subfuscus
TCAACAACCAACTCTGTGTCATACACCTTTTCTCATTAAAAAAGCCACAGATACCACAGAGTTTCCACCCTTTAAAAAAATATTATTTCAAGTTAGCGCTAATGAAAACTACTCTGAGCACACTCACATCTTCACAGATGGCTCTAAAAATCCAGACAACGGCAGGGTTGGCTATGCCATAGCAGTGGAACATAGAACTGGGCACCTCTTATTAGTTAAATACACTAGACTATCTAATAATTTATCTGTCTACACAGCAGAATTAATTGCAATCTTGGAAGCCCTCATTTGGATTAAACAACGCAAATATACACGTACTGTCATTTTTTCAGATAGCCTGAGCTCCATACAATCCATCCAGTCAAACAAAACAACCAGGCCAGACATCCTAGCACTAATATATAAAGAACTAGCAGAAATATACCAATTAAACTTAGAAATCACTTTAGAATGGGTGCCAGCACACGTAGGAATTGAAGGAAATGAATTAGCAGATCTAGGAGCAAAACTAGCACTAAACATTATCAACCATAATATGATACACACCCTTCCACTAGGAATCACAGAACTCATGTCCATAGCCAAGAAACACTTCAACAACGTATGGCAAGAAACATGGGACCACACTCCCAATACATGGTTCTACAACAATAAACCCCTCGTCAACACCATCAGACCAAAGCACAACATAGCCGCTATTGACAAAGCAATCATTAAACTGAGAATTGGCACTTCTATGGCACTAAATAGCTGCTCACATATAATTACAAAAACAACCGCTAACTGCACATGTGGAGCATTAGAAACCATCAAACATTATCTACTAGAATGCCCGCTCCACAATACACATAGAACGTTCCCCACGATGATCAGCACCAACCCTGCCAACATCACCCCTAAACAAATTCGAACGACCATCAAAATTGCGCCAAAATTCCTTCAATTAAATTGCGCACTCAAATCCTTTTCGGACCTACCCATTAGGGTATCAAAACTCCATAGCACTTACAAACCCACCACCTGCCTCCAAGTCGACTGGGCTACTGGTTCTCCCTTGAACCTGATAGCGCAGGTGGTCCCCTCTTACCCTCCCCCACACCTTTCCTGTCACAGACGGAGGGATTCGGCCAAGGCCGGTCCCTGCGACTGCGATAGGCGTACGCTACAACAGCTTGCTCTGAACGTGTATGTTAAATTCTTAGGATTAGGATTAGGATCATGCATGAGATACCGATGTCTGGGCAGGCCGGTCCACTTGACGTATAGGAAATTGTTCCAATAATAGAAATGGACAGGTGCTTCGGACCGACAAAAATGGGACCGACAAACACACGGTTTTAAAAATAATTTCGGTCTGAGAGATCAAGAATCGGTCCCAGACTGGGGAAAAAGGGCTTTTCCCCACCCCTGGTGTATATATTTCTTTTTAAAGTTTAAATATTATTATTTTTTTTATTTTTTTATCCAAATATGTTAAGAACATTAACAAGAAATTAAAAAATTAATTGGTACATTTACGGCATTACACTTACAGGTTACATTACATCATCATTTGTGGCTAGTGTACCCAGATTGAAGTACGTACCCAAGATAAATTTATATAAATTTTATAAATTAATATTAAGTTTTTTACTATAATGAGGCGTGGTACTTTTTAAAAATCATTATAATGATGTAATAAACATTTTATTTCCATTAATCGTAAGTCTAACCTCATTACGAACATTGTGTGAAATATACCGGAATTATAACCATTTCTGTGGATAGCTTTATATCAAACACAACATTTATTAATTGTAAAACAATTTTTAAAAATCTGTTGAAATGTACATTTGTTATCAACATTTTACTGCACAAACATACAAAATTAACTGACACAAGTATGTTTATATAGCTAATTGGTCTTTTTTTTGTCTTGCCGTGACATGTGATTTTAACATTGTGTATTGCTGTCAACTCTGGCACCTTCCTTATCAGGCTTATGTTATTTTTGCAAAAGGGGATCGATTTTGCATCCATATTTTTTCTTTTTACTTGAGTTTCCATTTGTTGAATCAGCGGCAACACGATTCGTAGCCATTACGATGACAACAAACTTAACCTTATAATAACACGTCATTTTATAAACTCCATGTGTTTTTATAACAATATATCCCACAAGTCTTACTTTGGAAATGTTAAACAGTCAGGACAATTCGGCCTTGTACATTGCTGAAAACCGAAATAAGCGAAGTTTCCGAATGAAAAAAAAAGGCAGAGTTACGTCCCTTATGCTATCTTTTACGAAACTGAATCGATTTTTTTTATACTTACATAAGTGTCATTTTACAGAAGAAAATGTCATTTTACAGAAGAAAATGTCATTTTACAGGAGAAATTATCATTTTACAGGAGAAATTTTCTCCCGCACAGGAGAAGGGATATTTGATCGGATGTAGTCTCCCATACTTCCCGCGTTTTTGATGTAATTCGATGGGGTTTAAAAAAAAATGACAACTATTCACTACCTGGTTGGAACTGTACATTCGTTGACAACAAAGGTAAGTAATTACACAATTTTTATTGTTATTTTACTTTGTATTGAACAACTTAAACAATGATGTCGTTAAATTTATCCGGTTGTTGGTTTGAATATGCGCAGTAGTGATTTCCTGTTAATAGGATGGAATTCGATAGGTCCAGAATACTTCTCATCAAAGATTTAACATTATTAAAATAATAATAAACATTACAGAAATATGTCCTGACATATATTTTTCTTTTAGACTTCTATAATGTGTACATGACTTCCATATATTATGTACTCCAAAATGCATCCATAGACAACTGAATTAAACAAAAATAATTTTAAAAATATGGGAGACTATCCCTAGCTTTAGTTCATAAAATATATGCATGATAATTGGCGTACTTGTATTACTTGTGAAAAGTATCGTGAATAAATCAAACTGAAAATAAAAAACCTGAACCATCCCTAACAGTGATGGTAACAGTTCCCGATCTATTTTATATGTAGCAGTGCTGCTGAAACAGACACAATTGCAGCCTTTTGAAAGTACATCAGAAAGTTTGGACTTCAGTGGTTGGGACTGATGACCTGTTCGAGTTCGTTAATAAATTTTGACATTTTTAAATAGCACACTTTTGTTTTCTTTTGTTGTTTTTCTGAATATTTAACTTTTGTGTACAAAAATGGGCCACACATGATTTTAATGTTTTAAACATGTATAGTCCACAGGCAATACACAAGAAATTATGGTAATTGTGTGAGAAAGCCAACAAGATTCTACTGTATGCTGAAACATCCCCAACGTATTTTGTACAATATTGGTTAGAGATGCTAAGACTGTAATAAAATGGGGTGTGATTTGGCTCAGTTGGTTGAGTGCTCATTTGAGGTGCTTGCATCGTATGGATAAACCACCTCGGTGAATCCATTCAACCGATTGGGTTTTTCTTGTTCCAACCAGAGCACCACAAGTGGTCGAAGGCTGTGGTATGTGTTTTCTGTCTCTGGGAAAGTGCATATAAAAGATCCCTTGCTGCATTAGAAAAAAGAAAACAGGTTTTCCCTAATGATTACCTGTCACAATTACCAAATGTTTGACATCCAATAGCCGAGGATTAATTAATCAATGTGCTCTGGTGGTGTCATTAAACAAAACAAACTCTTTTTTGGTACTAAAATGTTCATGATTATACTGTTTACTACACACTTTATATTTACTGTTACATACCTGTCCAGCAAAGTTCAACAAAGGCTTAGCAGTTTTGTAAATGTCGTCCTCGGTTCCTCCCACAACGGAAAGCCACACAATCTCTGATCCTTCATTATTCCATGAGAATGATGACCAAATGCTACCTGCAAACAAGTTAAAGAAATATATATAGAACAAATGCCTTGAAATTTTGTTAATTCTACTTTTCATTTATACAGTTTGGTTGAAACCTGCCCATGCAGTAGAACTTAAGAAGAATTAATAAATGCATTGGCAAATGAGAGATAAGCTAGGGTGGTCATCTTAGATATCGAATTTGCCCGAAAAATTAAAATACATTGTGTCAGGGCAATAATATTATCATTCGGACCAAGTTAGGAAAAACCTGCCTAGTGGAACTGGAATATAAGTAAAAAATGTGATGGAT
The DNA here is from genome assembly GCA_016106625.1 of Dracogyra subfuscus. NCBI lineage: Eukaryota > Metazoa > Mollusca > Gastropoda > Neomphalida > Peltospiridae > Dracogyra > Dracogyra subfuscus. The sequence goes on from JAECMU010061520.1 coordinate 4,147, forward strand.
GGATGGATGCCGATGCCACATAAGTTCTCATAGCCTTTCTGGCCAGGAGAGCTAATAAGCTTAATATGTAGGATCAGCTGAAATAATATCTTTGACCAATTTTCACCTTATGCAGCTTACAGACAACTTACATTTAGTAGCAAATTGCAGTAATTATTGTTGTTTGCTATCATTTTGGTTTAATCAAGAGCATATAACCATTGTTGCGTGGTGAGTTAATCACTGACAAAGCAATCATACAAAGGTTTTTCGAAACAGTCTCTTTAAATTTAGCATCATGAAATATTGGTATCTTGTAGGGCCTTACTAAATTCACTAAAATGTTATGTTCCTGATTTACAGTAAATATTCAGTTACATTAAACATTTTGACTCAGGAAACAGTGATGTAATAAGCTGTAACTGTGTGATGTTAAACAAATTAATGTAGCATACTCCAGGCATTTGAAATCCATGCTGTCAATCCACTCTTTTGAGTATCGGCTCCACCAGTCTGTAGGTATTGAACCAAGGTTGTAAAAATTTCAGGATTATTTATCACCAACGTAACAAGATGGAGTTCAGTGCTGGCTTTCTGACTCTTCTTGTCAACCAATGCATTGATAATCTGGTTGATAGTTTCATCAGGTCTTGCACCTAAATAGTCTAGATAAAACAAAAAGAAGTAATGAGTAAAATAAAATCTCATCCAAGTGTTTCTCAACCAATATGATTGTACAAATTTAAAATTGGCTGAAAGGGTATGTATGCATGTATGTCTATTAGCTTGTGGTGATGCCGCAGAGGATAAATGTATCCAGATGTAGAATAATTCAACCAAAACTCAATCAGAAAAGATATGTAGACTTCTAAGCAAACGTTGGCAGTCACCAGACAAGACACCATACCAATTGTTATTAGAAAACCTCTAGGAGAAGATAAGACTTTCAAATTTTCAATTTAAATCTTAAAAACATTTAATAAAAATTAAAAAATTCTAAATGTCTGTCTCTATTAGTTTGTGAGCGGGCAGCATAGCCCAGTGGTACAGTGCCCGTCTGATGCGCGGTCGGTCTAGGATCGATCCCCATCAGCTGACCACTGGGGTTTTTCTCGACATAACCATATGTCCGACGCCGATATAACCGTCATTATAATGTGTATAATTAGTTTGTGAATACTACTCTTGAGAATAGTTAAACTAAGTTTCAAAACTATCCAAACAAAACTCTAGGACGAGACAGACTTTTATATTTCAATGTTAAATTTCTATTTAAAATGCCCCAGATGATCTTTGTACCAAGTTTGAAAACAATTCAATCAAAACTGTAGAAGAAGAGGAAACATTGATGGATGAACAGACAGACACCAGACAAATCAGTATTAGAAATGTTTTGCTGACAAATATCATAAAGTTTGAATTGTATCTACAGTCAAACTGCGATCATTCCACCTTCGTTATCTTGAAAAATTCAATCTCTCGATCTGAAGTGACTGTCCTGGCCGAGTTGTTGTACAAACTAGTAGTAACAACCTTCGAAACCTCAAACTTAAAAAACTCTATAAACTCAATCTCTTGACCTAAATCTTTAATTCCGGCATACAAATTTAATAGCGTAAATATGTACGTCTAAAACTCCACGTTTGTGGATTGATCAAATTGTCGTTGCCGATAGTATTTTAAAGATGAATGTATTGTCAATCATGTCAATCAAGCGAGGCTACTTGGGTAGTCTTGGCTGTTGAGGATTAAGAACTAGATCACTGACAAAGTGGAATGAAACGATCCTGTGTTTGGTAGTCGGTGTTCGTCCGTGGTGGAGAGCCTCACTACATAATAGTCTGCTTCACTTCAAAGAGCATTTTTAACTGTTAGTGTTGTTGTTTTTTGCTCTTAGAGGCTTGAATTGTGTCAAACTATATCTTTTCTATTTATGTATCAGTTAATGTTTATCAATTACTGGTCATTTAGTTATGTTAAAAATTGATACATTGCAGATCAAGCAATCTGGGGAAGGATCTGGTAGCATGGGGTTTGACAGATCGAATTAAAAAAGTTCTGCTTTCTTGCCATCCAAACAAACTTGCGTGGAGCCAAGAAATGGGGTGGGTCTGGTCTGACCCACGGCACTAACTAACAACCGCCAGTAGTAGAGGTGCATAGTAGGTGGTTACAAATGCCTCTTAACAATGCCAGAAGTAACTACTGAACACTCCTCAAAGTGGTCAGACTAAGCCCACAGCTAATAAGCTGATGGGGAATGGCAGGTGTGTGGCACAGATAGCCACACGAGACAAGCACCTGTCGCGGTTGGAGAGACAAGGACTGGGATGTGGAGGTGGACAGCAAAAGAAGTTGAAAGATAAGGAGGAGTTGCCAGATCGAGAAGAAATGAGATGGAATTCAAAGGAGAGAAAGGAAAGGGGGCAGTGGGATTTAAAAAAAGAAAAGAAAAAAAAAAGGGGGCGGGTGGCTAGATTGAAGAAAGAAAGTAGTGGTGCGAAATGTAAATAATTTTGTGTAAAACAAATGCATTTATAGTGTTATTCAGCATTCAGTGTTTTATTTGTTAGTTATGTTTGTTAGTGACCTATAAAATATGTTACTAACTGTTATTTATACATGCGTGTAAATGCCTTCTTTTCTTATCTTTTTTTTCTGTCAATAAATACATGTAGCCTATATACCTAAGCAGCGGGCAGCATAGCCCAGTGGTACAGTGCCCGCCTGATGCGCGGTCGGTCTAGGATCGATCCCCGTCAGCTGACCACTGGGGTTTTTTCTCGACATAATCATATGTCCGACGCCGATATAATCGTAATTGTAATGTGTTGAGTGTGTCGTTAAACAAAACATTAAAAAAAATATATATATATACCTAAGCATATATTTCAAATTCATCTGGGTTATCTTTTTAGGTTTATTTACTTACCGGTACTTTTACAATATATACAAAATTAATGTACCACAGGCATTGAAGATGCCAACAGCTGGGGTGGGCTGGGCTGGGATTAGATGGGGTGGTGTGGGGTGAGGTGACTGATATATTAATTCGCCTTTGAACTGGGGATGCATAGTTTTCAGAGTTCAGAGGAATTAGGCAGTGATAAGCACGCTTCTTACAACATTAAGCGAAATCAACCAGTTTCAAATTTGTATATTAAACTCAAATTATTTCCTCGTCCCATTCAAGATTGAGGTATCGAAGTTTGACGGTATACTCAATTTATTTGTTACAGACGATAAATAAAATTGAACAAATAAACATCATCTGCTTACAAACTGTGAAAAGAAAATTTCACCTATTTTTTATATAATTCTATGAATCGATCTTATACATATCTGATGATGTCATTTTATATGGGCCTCGCCGATTCAGTTTCCAGATAAAAAATGTGTCCATACTCTGATTAATGTAAAAGAAATCATTCTTAAATAAACTTGGTACCGTACCACATTTATTATTCTATTTATTGATTTTACCAAACACCAAAATGAACATTCAACAGCAAAGATATTTAAAACATGCACTAGAAAGTACATGTGTATTACATATGGATGGAAGGGGCACAAAAATCAGACCTATCACATAAATGTAACATTAGCATATTTTTGTTGGTATAGCAAGAGCTATTTCTTATTTCCAGTCTAAAACAATGCATTTTTCAGCTATAATTCTAAAACTCTTCTTATATTTATTGTTTGAAAAAGTCTGAACTTTGTAATGTCAGTTGCCATATAATGCCAGTTATAAAAGTGTAAGTCATATTAGAAAGTCCTTAAAGGTAGAGTAAACTCCAACAAGAGCCTTATGTATTGGAAAGATACATACCCGGACCACCAACACATACTATAACTTTAACAAATGAAAAACGCGTAATTTTAAAATTAATAAAACACATTTATTATTCCTGCTAACTGGGGGCAGCCATTTTGTTTTGTTTTTGTGACGTCCAGTGGTATAGTTTGGGTCGAAGTGACGTCTGCTCCGTCGAACTTCTCTATTATGCACAGTGTCAACAAATGCTCTAATTTACGACAAGGCATTTTGCTTTCATCAACCTGACTTGTAAAACAACATAAATGACTTGATAGCACTATGTAACTAAATATATTTCAATCTGCATCAATATAACAAAATGAAGTTACAGTATTTTTTTTCTTTTAAAAAATCCAAAGAAAAAAAACATATTACCGGGGTAGTAGGATACGTTTGAGCAAAATCGACCACTCACGATACCAAAGTGATAATTTTCTTTTCTTAGGAACTACGTAATTGGTCAGTTTTGTGATTTTAGATGGGAAAGTCTACTTAATCAAAGATTTTACAGAATTACTTACAGTAATAAAAAGGGATGGCTGGTAAAGTCTATTATAATTTGAGGTTATCACACAATACCTTGTTATCTTAATAAAAGAGGCATGTCTTTTTAGTGTGTCTACACATGGAAAGAAACAACCAATTAACTAAGAAAAAACTCAGATTATTATTTCAGTATGTGGGTAAATTTAAACCACAATACAGTTATTTTAACACTTTGATAATGTTGGTTTATTTTGTATTAAATATAATATATACTAGTAACTGTTGCTAGCTTACTGGAATGACTATTATTACAGAATATTGGGATGCATCCGCAAAAATCAATAATGTTTTGTTTCTTCAGTTCCAAGACTAATTCCTGACATGACACATTAGGTATTACGTAACCACCAGCTCACCAGAGGGCGTATTTCACTGGGATGGTACAAAATGGCTGTGCCCGTTATATATAATAGCCATCACATTTAACTGTTTTATTAATTAACTATATGCTTATACTTATTGATATTAAGCAATAATGTGCAATATAAATCGTTGAATATGCATACCAGGTCAAATGCCTTGATTATGCCCTCCTTTAACAGATGTAGGTAATCCACTAGATTACTGGTGTTCATGTTGCTCATAATGCACTATTTCAGTGTAATGTTTTTAATGAACTACAGTATTAAGATCTAGATATGCATAAAAACATGTTTATATATTATTTATTTTTAGCTCCATAAGTATTTTATTTAATTACCAGTAATAAATATTGTACAGCATAATTCAGAAGTTTAGGGTCCATTCACAAGATTAATAAATGTAAATATATAAGCCTCACATTCATGTAAGATGAATTAATCAGTTACGGTATGCCATAAAACCAACTAAGTTTTATCACACTATTCTAATAACAGCATAATATAAAAGTAACAAATAAATATAATAATTAAACATTTTAAAATGTTATTTTCAATTATTTTACAAATTAGGAATACAAAAGTACATAACTATATGGTGAGGAATGTGTTTTGTCTATAAACATAGCAGAATAATTAAGATGTTAATATAGGTTTCATTTAGTGAGTAAAATGATAATCAGAAGATCTCTTGCACAGGGAGATACAATATACATGTGTATATACATGTAAGCAAGTAGGATAACAAGATCAACACTGGTGGCACCTAAGTCTGCACACCCAAGGATTTGTGTTTTATTTTAAAGTTAAAATCTTTCTCTAAAAATATTTGTTTCACTACCACAATATTCAATAAACATATTTTTACTAAAATTTATTTTAATCTTTAAAATTTTAAACTCATGTAATGAGTTCACCCTTATATTTACTGTCCTGCATGATTGCACATAGGTCTGCACAGCAAACATTAAAAAACCCACTTCTGTTGCCAATCTTCACAGAAATTACAACAGGTAATGGATCAGACTTTTCTTAAGCTCTACCCAACAAACACTTCCTATTATAGTCTATTTCAGGAAAATTTAGATTATGCAAATAAGATAAATATAAATGGTGTTCCATACTTCTTAGTTTGAAAAATTACAAAATTACAATATATAAAAGACCAATTTAAAAAAATTGGATAATTATTCAACAAAAGTTGTCTGTTATTAACTGTACAATTAAATAAGCCCAATTGATAAGTGTTCATTAGAAATATAGGAAAATCAATAATAATTTTGAAACAGACCAAAAATAGGCCATGCTGTAACCTTTGGTTTGGGCAGCCATATTGGGGAAACTGAGGGAAATTCAAAGTATTCTTGGATATTTACATTAACAGATAAAATAAAACATTTATTTCATTTATGGATTCATAAATTACAGTACAGTATGTATTGAAGCTTCTGTGTAAACTTGTGTAAGTTCAAGGTTGATCATTACAGTGGTAACAGACACGTGTTGACAGGTGATACCAAAACACGAGGCTGGCAAAAGCATACTTTTAGTGCATTAACTCAGAGGTTTTTCCTATCAATTGTTATCTACCAGTTTTATACATATGTTCACAATCAAGATGTGTTGTCTTAACAATTGTTTTATGAATTAAATTATCGTAGTTCGTTTGTTTACTAAGATACCCTAACACTTGTTTCAAGACGTAATTTAATGCAATTAATATTTGCAGACTTAATATATAGGAGATTATATATATATATAGTACTATAGCACTGGTGTAGGAAGTGTGTGTG
>JAECMU010061533.1:0-10875 GCA_016106625.1 Dracogyra subfuscus
AGGCTTTTCGGGATCAGTGTGTAACATATCTCAATTTGTCTTTTCTGTACAGTCCGCGTTTTAGACAACGCCACAAGAAAGTCTGTGTACTTCCTGTATCGTGCTGACGTAATAAACCTGTTACATGGTGTCAGAAGTAACAATCTGAAAAGTGATCCGTAATCCGAGCCATCTGAAACAAAATACAAATATGGCAAGTAATTTGAACATTTCTATATCTGAATCGTTTAATTTTTCAAAAACCTGAAGACTGGCCTAAATGGATACGACGGTTTCAAAAGTTTCGCCTCGCATCTGACCTCGCCGAAAAAGAGCCCGAGAGGCAAGTCAACACACTTGTGTATTCGATGGGAGATGAAGCAGATGATATTATGATTGGATTTGGACTAACTAATGATGAAAAGAAAGACTACACAACTGTTAAAGGTAGATTTGATACGCATTTTGTCGCTCGACGAAACCCGATTTTTGAACGTGCGAAATTTAACAAACATTCGCAGCAGCACGTTGAAGTGTCGATTCGTTCATTACTGCATTGTACGTTCTAGAAGAACATTGTGACTATGGTCAATTACGATACCAAATGATCAGAGATCGTATCGTATTACGTGTAAAAGACGATGCTCTATGTCTCAAAATTCAGCTTGATGACACTTTTACTCTGAAAAAAAAAAGCCACAGATATGGCCAGGCAATCTGAATCTGTAAAAAGGGAGCAAGCCCAACTACGTAGTGGTTACGAAGAAGATACTTCAGTATCAGCGCTTCACACCAAACGCAATCAACACGATCAGCGTGGCAAGCACCATGCCATAAATCAACTCGACCAACAGGGTGCTCCGTATCGTCACTCTGGAACTCCGCATCAAACCGTACGTAAAACTCAACGCAGTACTAGTGGTTCGTGTAGCAGCTGCGGAAAGGATCCAGCACACACTTGGAATAAGGGTGTATGCCCGGCTAAAAATTCGTCATGCAGTTATTGTAAAAAGCTAGGGCACTGGATTGCCGTCTGTCGTCGTTGTGCGCAAGTGAACACCGTTCAGGGTGAGAATCGGCAGTTCACAGACACCGAGGAAGTGCTAAATATCTATGCAATGGATAGTGCTGAACAACGTTGTAAAGAAACATGGCTACAAAAGCTACGCATTGTAGATCGTGACATTTGAGTTTCGTATCGATACAGGTGCACATTGTAACATTCTAACCCTGTCAGATTATCAGCTACTCGCACACAGCGGTGAGTTACAGAAATCAAATCAGATCCTGCATACCTATTCAAATCACAGAATAATTCCAACCGCGTTAGTTGAATTGCTAGTCACACACAAAGAATGTCATGTGTCTATTAAGTTTGAGGTCGTGGCTTAGGAAATTGGTCTGATAGCTCGTCTGAATCATGTTGATACTAACAAGGCTACTGCCCCACAGGAGGAATTCTCCGAGCTTGTCCACACTACTGGTACATTACCCGCTAAATACTGCAGCCTGGTGCGAAAGGTGTTGTTCATGCTGCACTTCGCCAAACCGCTGCTCTGAAAGCAAAAATAGTGGATAAACTCAATGAAATGACCGATAATGGGTACATTACCCGAGTAGACCAACCAACAGAGTGGGTTAGCTCTATGGTTACTGTTATGCGCAATGCTAAGGTCCGTATATGCATCGACCCCAGTGATCTAAATAAAGTCATACTCCGTGAGCACCATCCAATGAAAACTGTCGAAGAAGAAGTCTCTGAAATTGCAGGCACACAAGTGTTTTCTGTTCTCGATGCAAAATCTGGTTTTCTGCAAATCTGTCTTGATGAAGCGTTGGTTGAGACTACCGTTTGGCATCAAGTCAGCGCCAGATATTTTTCAGCGTATTATGGACCAAATGCCTGAGGGCATTTCAGGTGCTACAGCTGTGATGGATGACATCCTTGTAGCCGTGCGCACTGTTGAAGAACACGACATCATCCTGCAGAAGGTGATCGATCATTGCAACTCAGTATAATCTGAAACTCAATATGGACAAATGTCTCATTAGGCGCTCCGAAGTACAGTACGTGGGTCACTTACTCACATCCGAAGCACTGAAACCAGACCCTCGCAAAGTACAAGCTGTGAAAGACATGCCCCACCTACCGACAAAAAAGGTGTAGGTCGTTTTATAGGGTTTGTCACGTATCTCGCAAAATTCATCCCGAACCTCAGCGAGGAGGATGCTCTGTTACGACCACTGCTGAAAAATGACATCCAGTTTCAATAGCAGCCCGCGCAACAATGGGCATTTGACAGGTTGAAACAACTCTGCTGCGAGCCACCCGTACTTGGATACTTTGACGTTAATAAACCTGTGCAAATACAAGCAGATGCCAGCAAGTTTGGTCTGGGTGCTGTGCTCCTACTGGACCTACAGGATGATCGACCAATCGCATACACGTCCCGGTCACTCACTAATGCCGAGTGTAGATATGCTCAGATAGAAAAAGAAATGTTATCAATAGTGCATGGATGTGTTAAGTTTCATAATTACATCCTTGGCAAAGACATAACCGTCTTCAATGATCACAAACCACTTGAAGCAATATTCTCAAAACCGCTTCTAAAGGCACCCATGCGTCTCCAAAAGATGATGCTGAAGCTCCAATGGTATAACCCCACGATTAGCAGACACTCACAGTGAGCACATGTTCATGGCGGAAAACGACATTGGAAAATCCAACATAGCGGAACTCCAAGATGGCGATAAAAATCCAGACCTTGCTTTTTAAGGTGCGCGGATGCGATCGCACTCGTACAGCGCACATAATTTCAATCTGACGAGTGTGAAAACTGCGCACGTTACACTCGACAAACGGGGTATATTTATTTCCACTGTTTACAAAAAGCAACAGTTTTCATAGCTCATTTAATAAACAATAAAATAATTTAAAATATGGCAGTGGCTTCCATGCAGTCGTTAAACTGATATTTCTCTGTCTTGAACAAATCAGAAAATACTGGTTTAATAAACAATTTTGTAGACGTACCAGTCAAAATCCAATTGGAGCTACGCTGCCTAGTTTATTTATTTTGGAAAGTGATTTTTCACTCGCCTTAGCATTTTGAGGTGTGCAACTCATACATACATACATACATACATACATACATACATTAAATATTAATGATTATTTATAAATAAATAAATATGATTTGATCATCATTCTTAACATGGTTGCAGATTTGAACAGAAATTCAATGGTGTCTTGTAAATTCCATTCTTAGGTGAGTGGATATCAATGTGGACACATTTATCGGAACATCTAATTCACAACAATGGGGAGCTTTCCGCACACTGGATGTCCTATACATATGCTAGAGTATGTAATACATGTACTTGGCATTCTGCATACTTTTTCGTGTAGGGAATTGGAATGTGCACAGTAATGCCATAAGAACTATGACTTCATGGTATTTTATCTACGATATGATCAACTATGCCAGTTACCTATATATAGCTCCAAACTTTGGTCTGAAGACGAATTACCCAGAGACGAATCCTGATAATAATTAAGCTTAAAAGATGAGTCGATTCTCAGTGCAGATATCTAGCAACAACCATTTTGGGTGGATCCTTGTGAACTAGACCACTGAGTCGCAATAAAAATATTCAGACTACTGGAGACAGAGCCTGAAAGTTGGAGTTATCAAACAGTATTATTAACAGCTGAACCCAGCAGTAGATCGCATGGTCAGTTAAAAAGTAGCAAATAAAACTCCTATCACACATACAGACCACGAGTAATAATTTAGAAACACAGGAAGCAGTATCAGCAGTTGTTTTCGTCATCAAAGGATTGATTCATTCACAGACATTATGACCTCATTAGCATTTCTACTGCAAAGGTATATCCCAGAGACATCGCCACCTTTAGTCTCGTGGATTCCTCTAGGTGTGAGAAACTAGAAAAAGACCCACCAGCAAACCAATTCCAAAACCTGATGAAAACTAACATAAAGATGAGGTTTAGCATTAAGTATAAAAAAAAAGTAAAAGCAAACAATATGTTTACTAGCCCGCCAAAATTTCTACTAGTCCCCCACGCCACCCCAAAACATTTTCACCCACTTCGGGGGCTCATTGTACGTCCAACTATTTCACCAACCCTCTGAATAAAAAAACACGTATGAATAACCGAAACATTATTAAGGATTAAGATCACGTGGCAGACAAACGAAATCGAAGTCAAAACCTATTAGTCATGACTAGGTTTTTCAGATTTCTTTCATATAGATTTACAAATTCAAGTGACATCCCGCAATTTTATATTGTCAAGACAAGCAGGGTCGGATATTAAAAATATTGTTAAAATTGTTAGCACTACTACTTATCCGAAAAATGCGGGCAGCATAGCCCAGTGGTACAGTGCCCGCCTGATGTGCGGTCGGTCTAGGATCGATCCTCGTCAGCTAACCACATGTTTTTTTCTCTCGACATAACAATATGTCCGACACCGATATAACCGTAATTACAATGTGTTGAGTGCGTCGTGGGTTGGGGTTTTTTTTAAAATTTATTTATAGATTTACAAAATTCAAGTGACATCTCGCAAGTATTTAACAGAAGAATCTATTCCAAACCATTGGTAGCATATTTTCAATGTAAACAAATTATCTGTAGGAAATGTTGACTAATGGAATGGTCTAAATCAAAATTACTATAAAAAGGGAACCATTTTGTTTCTTTGTTTATTTATTTTACTTTTGTTTTTGGGTTTTCTATTTGTGTTGTGTGTGTGTGTGTGTGTGTGTGCGCGCTCGCGCGTGTGTGTGTGTGTGTGTGTGTGTGTGTGTGTGTGTGTGTGTGTGTGTGTGCTTGTGTGTTTGTGTGTGTGTTCTTGTTGTTGTTTTTAGCTATAACGACATTTAAATGTATCTATTGGCGAAAACGGTATTGGGGTATTTCAACCTGAAATTGTTTGGTCCGAATATCCATTATTAAATGTTGAATAATGTAACAACGCATGTTTGTAATGCCGTTTTAGTCATATATTTAATTTTGTGCTTCCGTTTAAGCCATATAGCCATGATAGATTTTAGTGTCGTTTGAGCCAACGCTATAGTCCAGTCATAATTCCAGGGCCCGTGCGTTTTTTTGAGGGGACCTTTTTTTCATGATTGAAATTCACTGATGAGGTCCCTGTGATGAAATTTAGCCTGGGAGTCTTTTTTGTTTTACCGTCGTTTGGCGGCCATATTGAAAAATGGCCGCCATTTTGTGATTCATTGAATAAATAATGATATCTTGGTAACAAATGAACAGATTTTCATTTTTTAAACGGTGTTGGGTAGGTAATTAAAACGTCTATAAATAATTCCATTGTTGCATTTAAATATCTCTAATAGTTGTTTTTGCAATAAACGCTTTAATTTAAAAAATAGGCATTATGTAAATTTTTCTACCATTTCATTTCACAATACACAACCTTGTGGGTTTTTGTTAGGGGATCATTTTTGTGACTGGATTTCATTGTTGAGGTGCTTATGGTGAAAATTAACCTGGGAGTCTTTTTTGTACTTTTGTCATTTGGCGGCCATCTTGGAAAATGGCTACCGATTTTAATTGCATTGAATAAACAGTGATATCTTGATAACCAGTGGACAGATTTTAATTTTTAAAACACCATTGCATAGAGTTTTAAATACTCTATAAATCATTCATTGCTAGTTTTAAATATATCTAATAGTATTTTTGCTATACCAGGTTTAATGCAAAATAAAGACTGAAAAGTGGGTTAGTACTTTAGACAGAATGTAAGGAAGATTTTGGACATTAACAACACTGCACATTTTCTATATTAGACTATTTTCTATATTGTCACTCACATGTTTGAAATCATTTACTCATCATCATCTGCATCGCTGTCTTCGTCTGAAGACTGATAAACAATGTCATCAGTTTCCTCATCACATTCATCCTCTTCAAGTACAGAGAAGTGTGTGTCATCAGGAAGAGCATTGATAGTGTCTGTGACTGGTTGTAATATGTCATCCTTCTTTTCGCATCCAAAGTTATTTGGAATAAGTGTTTTAAGACACCTTGAGTTTTTCCACTTGGAGGCAGTGTTGTTTGAAGGAATCCTGGTCTGGAGGCAATCTTGCTGAATCGTAGCGGGACATTTGTTGCCATTTGCGCGCACGAGCACTGGACAGAGTTGTGCTCACTGGGTCATTGTAGAGCATCCTGATTGTACACAACTCAAGTTGAGAGAAGAGTTCATCAGAAAGTTCATCATCTGTACCAAGTGTCTCCATTGTCTGCCTGTATGACAAATCAGTTGACTTTAGAATCTGTTTCATGGCCGTGACCTTCCCACAGCCAAAAAGGCCACCAACTGTGTCTACACCTGTAAATGCATAAACTCCAAGAGCAACTGATGCCACATTGGTGTCCGGAAAGAATGAAGTGCAGCTGTAGTATGTAGGAGGCTCTCCTGATTTCTTCTTGTACATGTACATGTACTGTCCAGTTACATGATTAATATATGATGCAATAATCCAAACATCTGTATCTTCGAAGTCAAAAATAACTGTGCAAGAGTTATCCATTTGAGCTGCATGGAAGAAAGCTCTAGTGTCTGCCTCGCATAGTGACTTGGATTCAAAGCGAGATTCACATTCTCCTGTTTTCACATTGTAGCAGACAAGGTTCATAGTAAAATACAGATCAGCATGATGATTGTAGGAATGCCATTCCTTCAGTAGAAAATTCTGCAATCTTTGTTTGTTAGATGGCTTTGACAGGAATGAACGCCAAGATGATCCTGTTGGCATTTGTTGGTCAGCAACAGGAAATCCATTAGCAACAAACCCATACGCCTTTGCATCAACATGGTTTCATCATAAATATCATTTATGAAATGGAATGCAACTGCTTTTGGATGACGACCCACTATGTAGGTGAAGAGACTAAAAGCATAGTCAGACCATGTTTTGTTTGCAGGTATTTTGTTCCAAGCCATTCCCATGTCTACCATTACATGGTAATCTGATGGTGGTTGTGCAGCTATGAGGGTCAGCATTGTCATGAACTTTGATTTCAGAGTTTTGTGGAAAATTCCATCTGCTGTAAATAGAGACAAGCTCACGGAAGTTATTCTATACTGCATCAGATCCTCCAGAGTCATACTGGACTCAGCTCCACTGGTTAGAAGATCAATTATCTTTTTTGTTGCAGTGTGGTCAATAATGGCTCTACTTTCGTGTTTGCTTTTGACAGCAGCTGTCTTTGTTACAAATGTCTTGCTTTTCCTTTTAGTAATGGTGTTGTGTATTGATCGAGTACCAGAAGATAGACGTTCTAGTACATTTTCAACCATTTGATTGCCTTCATCGTGAGCTGTTTCAAGACTACGTTTCACCTCTTCTGATGCCGGTTGTCCAGTACAAAGTGATCGAAGAGTTGGTCGGCTTAGATCCCATGGGTTTGTGCACCATTCCTCCAGAGCTATATTCACAGCATCAAATACCTGGCTGTCTTTGGACTGTCTTGATGGACCTATTTCCGGATGGTGATATAGCGGTTTCTTGAATTGTGTCACTTTTTGCAGTTGTTCTCTTAGTTGCATAACAACTGGCCTGCTAAGAATGCTAATTGCAACCATCGACAAGTTTTTGGTAAATCCAACTTACCCACTTCTTCGGTTCTTGGATTGTTTGTTCATAGTCATTTCAATAACCTGATCAGGAGATAATTTGCTGTAGCTTCTACCACTCGGTGAACAAAAATAAATCGAAGCCATGTTCTTCTTCTCTTCGTCACTCAGTGTGGACATGCGCCAGTAATAGATGGACAGATACCGAAGATAGTTGATGTTTCCATATGCTGCCATCAAAGGCAACATTTTACGGCAACTGCTTAGGTATTCATCAAAATTTGTTCCACTCCTCAGACAATGGTAGTGCTGATAAAGTATCTCCACATCAAGAATGTAAGAAATCCAATATTTAGCCATGTCCGATCCTGATGCTAAGACATCTTTAAATAGTTCATGTACAAAATCAGTGAAGTCAGTTGATTTGATGAATGTCTCATGTTCTTCTTCAGTGGTGATATCAACCAAGTGTTTTAAACCATCTGTTATATTAGAGTTCTTCTGGATGCATTCCTGAATCAGCATGCGTAACAAGCCTTCAGCTACTAGTTTGTGTAAACGCATTCCCCTATTGTAGTGTTTTCCAGCTAATGTCCTTTGTGCACTGCCAGCAGCCACAATTCCTGCAGAAACTGCCAGTTCTTCAAGACCACTACCAGCATATCGCTTTCCAAATGCATTAAGGAAAGACATTTCTGTGTGAAAACCGCCAATTACAGACTTAACACGAGACCATCTCTCCCCATCTTAAAAAAGTGCCTCTTCAATATATTTATACACAGCTTTGTCAGAAACGAGTTGAATTAACGGCATTTCCTTCATTTCAGCAACTTTCTGGCACCAGTCCATCACATCTAAAACAACTTCTTTACTTGGAGGCTGCGCATAACACTTCACATTGTATGTTTCCCACTTCTCAACATTGCAAGCGAGAGAAGTATGATATCCTGTGAAAGCCGGAACATTGTCTTTTGATTGCATCACACGAAGAAGTGCATGGGCAGTTACTCGATATGCTAGCATTGACTGATCTTTGCATTCTATTTCCTTTGGTTTAGGTTCTGCACGGGAACTGGGAGTGTAAGATTGTTTGGCAACTGTTGGGCAGACCAGATTGTTTTTAACTTCACGAGTTGGTACAACCAATGTTGTTTTTTCCAAAGTCCCTTCATAACGGGAAGATATTGGTTGTGCCATAATGACATTTGTGTAATGACTCGTCTCAGAGCCTGTTAGTCCATCTTCATTAAAATCATCATTGTCCATCACGACAGTACAGGGCTGATGTGGTGCAATTTCATTTGGGCAGAAATGGACATGCTTAATCAAGTGGGGCCTGTCAGTTGGACACACTGAATTGTGCTCTGACTTATTGCTTTTATGTAGTGCCCATGCTAATAGTTGGTCTAGAACATCATTATATGAAATTCCAATTCTCAGTTGTCTCAAAATTTTAATGAGTTCTTTACTTCCTGTCAAGTTGTGAACAAACACTGATACACTTACATGCAATGGTTGTCTCTTACCAGTGATGAGATGCATCAAGCTTTCAGACAGAAAACGAATCGATGGCTGCAAGCGTTCTGCAACAACTGCACGACCATTTACAAATTTTGACTGAGGATCAGCTAGAAGTGCAACTAGGTTGTGAATGTCGTTGGGTGTATTATCCTTATCAAGTTCATTGATTGCACATGGCCATGGAATTCCTCCTTCGGTTCGAAACTTACAGTGTATAATTTTGGTTACATTGCTTATCAGTTGTGAACTTTCAACGCCCCAACAATTTATGGCACTTTCAACATATGCTCCTCCATGCTTTGGGAAAAAAAACTATTGAGGATTCATTTTTGCGATACCTTGATTGAAACCCAATATTCTGCCCAAAATGTTTTTCAAGTTTTTGGCGTAGTGAACGTAATGCATGCCTGTCATCACAAGTATTTCTGATCTCTTCACTGGTGATCAACAAATCCCTTTGTATTTGCTCATATTCAAAAAGTATATCTCTGAGGGTGTAAACTTCTTTCCGGGTATCTAGACAGTCAATCAGATATGTGCAAAGATGTTGAAATCCTTCATTCTGTTTTTCAATAACCCATTGTTCTCTAAGACGACGCTCCTCTCCTCTCATATCATTTGCACGTGTGTTGTATACAGGTCTACAGTGTGATTTCCAACAGTTTTTGTGATAACGAATGTCCAAGGCAGCAGCTTTTAATATGCCACCAGCATTATCACAGTAAGTTACAAGTGCTTGCAAACGATCCCGTTTTACTTTATTCTCAATGTAGGGGACAGCCTCAGTGAATGTATTCCAAGCTATCTCTGTTTCTATTCTGTGGGTCTTTACAGGAACATTTTCACCAAAGATATTTCGTTTTAATATTTGTACTAGGTTAATTTTCATTTTATTTCCTACAAATATTTTTTCGTACGTACGAAATTATTTGAAGAGGAAATCCAGTTTTAGCTTCTTACAAATATTAAGACCACCAAAAACACATTGAATATACAAACATTGATATTCTAAACAAGAAAATATATTTAATTTGAAAGTTTAATCGTACAAATATTTTATTAGTCGGAAATATCTTACAATGCAACAAACTCGGGAATGTCCCTTTAAACGCTGGAGTTTTCGGAACACTTCGATCTTTGGAGAGAGTGCGCCCCTCCAACACCACCGAAGAAAAGAAAGAAATGTTTTATTTAACGACGCACTCAACACATTTTATTTTACGGTTATATGGCGTCAGACATATGGTTAAGGACCACACAGATATTGAGAGAGGAAACCCGCTGTCGCCACTTCATGGGCTACTCTTTCCGAATAGCATAAAGGGATCTTTTATATGCACCATCCCACAGACATGATAGCACATACCACGGCCTTTGATATACCAGTCGTGGTGCACTGCCTGTGACGAGAAATAGCCCAATGGGCCCACAGACGGGAATCGATCACAGACCGACTGCGCATCCCAACACCACCGAGTGCAGGTTCTGCGATTAGATTAACTGAACTGAACTGAACTGAACTGAATTTAATTAGCATCGCGCGTAGCCGCTGGCATGGCCCTCCTCGGTCACCCCAGGCGGGGATGCAGGATTTCTGAAAGGTGCGAGATGGGGTGACTGATCTCTCCTTTTACACAGAAAAGTTAATATAGTCACGTTTCCCCTTACAGATTATGATCGGTTTTTAAAACGAGGGTTCGGTCCTCTGGCAGGGGCGTAGCGTGATGTGGACC
>JAECMU010061565.1:0-11781 GCA_016106625.1 Dracogyra subfuscus
TGAAACGAGAAAAAACCCAATCAGCTTTATGGATCCATCAAGGTGGTTCTATCCTGTGACACAAACGCCTCAAGCGAGCACTGTCTTCTATGGCAGTGTGTTACTTGTTAGTAGGAAATTATTTTGCACATGATGGTTGTTTGCTCAATTTAGGTAGATTATTTGCTCATTTTTATTATACCCATTTATAATACTAATTGTTTTGGAACGAGCTACAATTTTGAAGTTAACTTTTAAAACAAAAAATAAGGAGCATCCTGCAAAGAATGTTGATATTGGAACAGTGTCTGAAGTCATGCAATCGCTAACGTCCAGCTACATAGATCTTCCTTACATCACATAGAAAACTTTTGTTCTTTTCACAGAAAAAGGTTCAAATATAACTTGGGTGCCATAACTTATACATTTTGATATAATAGTTATTTTGCTCGTTTTGATAATGGTATATTAGGCTTGCTGAAGCTTACCTGTTACACTGATATATAAACTTTGCCAACTAACTACAGTATCAAAACATAGTAACCTGATATTCTATGTTTGTAACCTAGTTTATATTCTCAGTTCTGTTAGTGTTAAATAACTATTTAACACATTTTGTAATATGCCACCGACTGTAAATGTCAGTTATAAATTCGCTTTTCAACTGCAAGCCTATGAGATATGGATGATCCACAAATTAGTTTTGTCAATTTTAAATTATACCATTGTATTATTATAAAACAATTGTTCTCTCTTTCTGTCAATGACATTAAAACACACATTTCTTGTGATTCATCTATACCAGTATAATCAGAATATATGGTACTTTTCAGTAATAGTAGCAGTTAATAATAATATTAATCTTTATTTATTACATACCTATTTAATCTTGCTATAGTAATAAAGACAATTCTGACTGCTATTAAAAAATATTTTATTAAATGTATGTGTAATACAAAATCTCGCATGCTAGTTTGTGTTCACTTGAATAATGTCATCTCCATAGCTAGGAATGACATACTGTTTCTAGCCAGGATGCTTAGCATGCAGTCAATGCCATAAAATTCAACCAACTTTCCAGACGAAGTAAACTGTTTATTTAATTAAAATTTTGTGACTCGTAATATGGAAAGGTGGTATGTAATAAATACAGAACACATCATATCAGTTGTTTTACCATGTTATTTATTGCACTTGTTTATAATACGTAAGATTTATACCACAAACACATTTGCATGGTATAATATTCTTGTGCACTCCCAGGGCATAAAGTTTGAATTTTTGAGACAACCAATATGTTGTTTGTGTGGTTTTAGTGTTTACACAAACAATTTTCTTCAGTAGTTCAGATACAAATAAAACAGTTAATGCACAACAATATATTTTCGTAGCTTTTCTCCTATTATAAATACAAAAATATACTTTTTGTGAACTAGGACTTAAAAGCTACCAGGCGAACATTGGGTTTGTTTGTCCTAACGTTGACCAACCTACATGTGCAAATATCGATCCATGTCAACATATTGTTTTACCTGTTTAAAAAAAAAAAGATATTTAACTAATTTCAGTTTAGGCTTAAACAAGTTTAATACTGATCTGTAGATGATAGCTTATTTGTCAAACATTTTAAATCCTCAATATAAATTAACAAACATTTATTAACCTTAGTTTCGATTTGTTGGAAATTAGAAATTCTGTAAAATACTATAAATAGTCAGAGGTGGATCTAGGGGGTAACCCAGTGGTCTGCCCCAAAAAAAACTTGTGACAGTTCCCTTGGCATTCTGCCTTGTGTCATTGCGCCCCCCCCCCCCTCCCAATAGACTTTTTAAATATCGTAACATCAGGACTTGGAGAATTTTAGCAAACTTGGGTAAATTGTATCTATGTCATTGGCTTGCTGGTTAGAACATTACCGTCAAGCACATATGACGTGCACATGTACTTCTAGGTCCGGGATTTCCAACTGCACTCAGTTTTGCAAAACTTTTATGATATTGGCCAACACATGTTTGTTTGGATTTTCTAACAAGTGACTACAGCTTTTGCACAAACGATCCGTTATTTATGTTGATATTGTTATCAACATGTGAAAACACTTTGAAACAAGTGCTCAAAGTGGAAGCTTTTAATTCTTTACTTTTAAAGCAGTTAATTAGTACAAAGGGTCATATAATATGTACTGAAAAATTACATTTTAAAAGTATATGCATGTAGTTCCATATAAAGATAAACAATCAAATGAAACATCTATCATCTTTTAACCTGCATCAGGTTATTTTTAGAAATGCCTTTTCCTTCTTCAGGTGCTTGTCACGAGTAATGCCTCCAGCTTTGTTATTGTTGTTTTGACATAAGAACACTCCTGTTGTGTTCCAGTCTTATCTCAAGTATTAACTTTGGTATTTCTCTCTAGACAACTGGCCTTTTTCACTGTCATGTCAAAAAGAGAACAGGAGAAGCTGGGTGCTTTGGGGAGTACCATGTAGTTTGATGGTAGAGAGCTTGAATGAAGTTCATCTAGTGATATTCTCCCCGCTAGTACCGGTACTGCTAGCTGCATCCCTGGACAGGCTGCTATTCCTGCATATGTGTCAGCTCGTTTAGGGCAGAAATAGATGCTATGAGTAGTGGTCTTTTGCTGCTATCTGTTGGAGGTTTTGTGTTCCTATGTGCATTTAAAGGGATACTGCCAATAGCCGATGATTAATAAATCAATGTGCTCTAGTGATGTCATTAAACAAAATAAACTTTGAGGGTTTTTTAAAGGGATATTCAATGCACATATTTTCTTTTAGAAAAAAAAAACCCAGTTTTTGTTTTTAATGTATATAGTTTTTTCCATTAACAAATTTAAACTAATTTAATTGTAATTTCAAATCAGTTTGTTGCAAATAACCAATCTTAAAGGAGGGCACAATCAAGGCATTTGGTCTGGTATACATATTCAACAATATATTGCACATTATTGCTTAATATCAACAAGTATAAGTGTATAGTTTATTAATAAAACAGTTAAATGTGACAGCTATTATATATAACGGGCACAGCCATTTTGTACTATCCCAGGGAATATGCCCTCTGGTGAGCTGGTGGTTATGTAATACCTAACATGTCACGTCAGGAATTAGTCTTGGAACTGAAGAAACTAAACATACCTGATTTTTGCGGATGCATCTCAATATTCTTTAATAATAGTCAACCCAGTAAACTAGTAATTATATTTAATACAAAATAAACCAACATTGTCAAAGTGTTGAACTGTATTATGGTTTAAATTAACCCACATACTGAAATAATAATCAGTGTTTTTTTAGTTAATTGGTAATTTCCTTCCGTGACCTGTACCTGTAGTTCTTGATTGGCAGGTGTATATTTAGATGGTCCCCAGACACTGTGTCTAGACACACCGAATAGACGGGCCTCTTTAATTAAGATCACAGGGTATTGTGTGATAATCTCAAATTATAATGCACTTTACCAGCTGTCCCCCTTGGTTACTGTAAGTAATTCTGTTAAACCTTTGATTAAGTAGACTTTCCCATCAAAAATCATAAAACTGACCAATTACTAAGTTCCAAAGAAAAGAAAATCATCACTTGGGTATCGTGAGTTTTTGCTCGAACGTATCCTACCAATAGGCCTAATATTATGCATTTTTTCTTTGGATTTTTAGATAACTCCATTTCATTATAGTGATGCAAATTAAAATATATTTAGTTAAATAGTTTATTATACTATCAAGATATTTATGTTGTTTTGCAAGTTTGGTTGATGAAAGCGAATCGCCTTGTCGTAAATTAAAGCATTTGTTTACACTGTGCATAATAGAGAAGTTCGATGGATCTGACATCATTTCGCCCCAAACTACACCACCGGACGTCACAAAAACAAAACAAAATGGCTGCCCCCAGTTAGCAGGAATAATCATGGTTTTTTCTATTATTTTTAAAATTATGCGTTTTTCATTTGTTAAACTTAAAGTGTCAGTATGTGTTGGGGGTTTGGGTATGTATCTTTCTAATACATAAGGCTCTTGTTGGAGTTTACTCTGCCTTTAATCTGTAACAGTTTACTCTGCCTTTAATCTGTAACAGTGTAGACGTACATAAATTCATGAAAAATGACAAACAGTTCTATATTATTACAAACAAAGGAGCATGTTCAGTGGGTGAGTTTCAACTAGCAAACCCTCCCTCAAGCAAATTTTCTCTTCTTTTTCAATACTTTTTCTGGGGAAGCGTGACTTAACCCCTCATAAACTTTGCTAGCCACAGTTTAGCCTCCCCCACTTCTAACATATTTGCGCAAGTGCCTGAACACACTATATTTAGTTAAAATACACATAAATCAGCTTCTAACGTCCATTTCATGACCTGTTTTATGTAATGACATCCCAGCTGGCGTAATGACATAATTTTCTGAGATTTGTTGAAGGATAACATTCAGTTTTTCTTTGACGTCGTCCAATCAGAATAGAGTAAATCATGTAACAGTGGACATGTTGTAGCTATAACTGCATGACATCAGTTTTGCACTAGTTTTGGCGGTGCTAAAAAACTAAATATAGATAATTTCAGCTGTTTTCTTTATTCTTTAAAATTAATAACGTAACTGTTAATATTAAAGGGACATTCCTGAGTTTGCTGCATTGTAAGATGTTTCTGACTACTAAAATATTTCTACGATTAAACTTACATATTAAATATATTTTCTTGTTTAGAATATCAATGTCTGTATATTCAGTGTGTTTTTGGTCGTCTTCATATTTGTAAGAAGCTAAAACTGGATTTAGTCTTCAAATAATTTTGTACGTACGAAAAAATATATTTTAGGAAATAAATTGAAATGTAACAATACAAATATTAGAACGATTAGAAACACATTTAATATACAGCCACTAATATTTTATGCAGAAAAAATATATTTGATATGTAATTACAAACATCAAAAAGTCTCTGTTAGTTGATAAGTGCAGCAAACTCAGGAATGTCCCTTTAAGTCAGTAAATGTTAATGTTTATTGAAAAACATGCAGACATACTTTTTAAACAGCTATTTGTCATAACATTAACAATGTGAAAATCTGAACTATAGAATGCGGACTCTCTTTGTGCTATGTGTTAAGAAAGAGTTTGATTGTTATTTGATAATATTTTATGTTAATGTAATTGTTACAAACTTGGAATATTAAAAACTGTACATGATAATTTTGGACATTCCTGGAAATATAAATTACAGAACGACTTTACACACTTAAGTGCATGTATGAACAGCTTCATGCTAATGCACTATGCCATTCATACAATGTGTAAAGCATTTCTGTGGTCAGTACTTGTCTGAATATAAAAAAGTTCACATTCAATTTTTAAGTGATAAGCATGAGAAAGGCAAAAGGAAGACCTTGATGGTTCGACATCACCTACATGTACAGAGCTCCAATGTAGGAATTTCTTACATATGGAAATTTCCAAATCTTTTTGCCTATGACAAAATGCTCACTGATTGCAATTTTGAGTCTACCTATGACAATTTTAAATTGGTAACTTTTGCCACGAAGATAAAAGCCAAAAATAGTCTCTTCCACCGATGGCAATGCTTTTTATCCATCGACATAAAAATGCCACACATGAATCCCCTGACTGACGGTAATTTATATTGCAGCTATGGCAGTTGCCATCGGTGCTGTTGTTAAGTTTGAGCCCTGTATGTACATGTGTAGTTTAACAGTACCTTACCGTAAGCTAGTATTGTGTGTATTATTGAGTCACAGTGACCTTCATCTGTACATTGATGCTAAAAACAAACTAGCAGCTCCCTACTTTGTTTTATTTATGAACTTCGTAATTTTCAATTTCCCAAATTGAACTAATGGAGATAAAATGTTCTTACAGCCAAGGAGAGCTGGCAACTTGTTGGTACATTCTGCTATCTGGTTCCGTCTTCATCGAGGGTTCCATGTTCCTTCCCCGGAGCAGGTAGGTTGATTTCTATTTCAAAATACTACATGGTGTATTAGCATTTCAATCGCTTTTTTACTGCATTTTGTATTAATCACACTGCCTCAGGTTTACTTGTAAATGAATATTTGAAGGAAATTTGATTGGTGATATATTATATTTAAGAATTGTTCATCTAACTAACGTACATATTTCATATCAGATGGTACAATGGAAGTGAAAAACGGTCTACTAAAGTTTACATTGGAATGATTTAAAACCAAAAGCAGTGAAACATTAACTTTGTCGAAGTCTCTACAGCCACCTGTCAATGGTTTTAACAGAACAAAATTAAAATAAACATAATTGGTGCATATTTGCTACTTTTAACAATTAGAATTATAGTTATAAACACAGATTTTTAGTTATATTTAATTCTCCACATGTATCAGCATTTAAAATTTTATAAAATATGCCTTCCCTTCTGCCTAGTAAACCCAACAAAATCCGTACCTCACATAGACCTTTATCACAGCTCTATTTTCACCTTATCGTTTCATTAAAAACAAAGACAGTCATATAACTACAATCAGTGCTACATGTCTTATCTACAAATTCTTTATTTATTTTATTTACTTTTCACTATAATTGATATCAGACACATACAATTTCATTTGAAATATCTAGTTTTTACAAAGTTTAAAAAAAATTCTTTATTGATGTTATTTTTATTTATTTATTTTCTTTCTTTCTTTTTTCCTTTTTTTATTTACTTTTCACTATAATTTATACCAGACACATACAACATCATTTGAAATATCTGGCATTTACAAAGTTTTATTTATTTATTTTATTTTATTTTTACTTTTTATGTTTTGCTTATAATTTACTTTAAACTATCATTTATATGAGACCCATACAAGTTCATGTCTGCCGGGCGTAATACATTATATTCCTAATCTATGATATTGATGATACCAAAACACATGAATGTAAAAATATCTTTATCATATAATCTCAAAGTTAATACAACATATTTTTTTGTAAAGTATATCTACCAGTTAACCATCAGTCGATATATTCAAATGATGTATGGATATGTGATGCAGTGTTGTTTTAAATGGGAACATATGCAAGTTGTTGGCTAGTTTAATCTCTTATAAAAAAACCTTACATGTTTCTTACTATCTTAGGCTACATATTCTTGCTTCAAATATAAATATCTGTATATGCAATACAATAAAATTTCTGGCCATTCTCAGGTCGATAGCAACCAAGAGGCTGGGGCGGAGGACTGTACCCCAACTTTTTAACTACTTTATATAAATCTGGTTTAAAATCTGGCTTGTGTCTCCCCCCCCCCCCCTCCACACACACACCACGACTGTGTCCCTCCACTACAAATTGTGTCCTCTCCAGCACCCCCAATTTCGTTCATACGGGCCTAATTCTAATGTTTTATAGTAGCTCAAATTAAAGCTACGTATCCTTTAATTTTTCTTCTAAATACTGAACAAAATTTTAAATAATTGGCTGAAAAGAAATGTAGTTATCTGTATTATGCTTTATAAATATTTAAATCATGTTACATACGATAAATATTTGCATACATACATACATGTGGGCACACACATGCACATTATTATTTCAGCCCATATCCGATATATATTGTGTACGAACCCGAACCAATAATTTCTTGGGTGTTAACAACAAAATAGTTTTTATCTTGTAATAAGCAATAAGACACAAACATCTCCAATATGTTTTTATTGGATGTTTACAGATGTTTTGGGTTCTTAATGATAGAATAATTAATAATAGAGCTATTTCTTTTCAACATCACCTATCCTCAAAACTAGGGACAAGTTTTCTTCAATTCACATTCTTATTAAATATTTAAATCAAGTTAAATATGATAAATATTTACATACATACGCGTGCACACGCACATTATTATTTTAGTCCATATCCAATATTCAATTCAGATTCTTTTTGTGTGGCCCCCCATTTGTCAGTGCCCCCCAGTTTGTAAACAGGGCTCTTTTTACGCGATCTCGCGTGAGTTCACAATTAACGTCCACGAATTGCCCCGCTATGCGCACATGCACAGTGGAATGTGAAAGAGGTCTATTTTGGCAATTGTAAATTCTTATTAGAGTTCCCCTACTTTTTTGAAGAGTATATAACAATCACAAATTGTATAATTTGCAAAACTGATTTATTAATTATGTGTAGTTTTAACTAAATAAGTTATGTTGTTGGTAATTATAAGAGTTGTTAATAATTTTTTTGCAAATTAATCTATGTATAACAGTCACAAATTTAGTACGAAATCGCTTCGCAATTTATTATTGCAAATTTAGATCAGTTTATAGTTTCACCTATAGGTATTTGTCATGGTGCGCTGAAAAATATGGTACACGAGACATTTAATTTCACAGAATATTTGTTTAAATTTTATGTTGTAATAAACTGGAGATGTACAGAATATACATAGTTTGCAGCATGCACAAATCAAAAATTAATTCAGGTCAATTGTTAATTAATTTAAAGTTTAGATAAAATTCCTAATTGCCCTTGTGAAGTTTTTAATTAATGCGTTATTTTGATCATTTTAAATATGCAAGATAATAGAGCTTTCATGATGCCACCTGACCTACTTTTTAATAACATTCTGTTAAATTTCTTTGTGTTATATTTCAGTATAAACTGCACAACAGTGTTTGAAAAATTATGTTTGTTGTAAATTTCAAGGGTAGTAACTCTTGTATGTTTGTTACTTTACATTGTTTCGTATATGTGTTCCTATTGCATGGATGTGCACAACATAGATAATTCTACATGAATGGCTGTTAGGTTAGAGACCATTTAGATAGCGCATAATATAATTCATATTGCATCATGGCATATGGGTACATAGCTACATCTACATATAGTGTTTTCCCTAGAAGTTTGGCTAGGCATGGCAAAAATATTTTCAGAAAAGTTTAAATTAATAAAAAATAACTACAAAAAAGAAAAGAAAATAGCACTGGAAATAAAATGACAGCTAATGAATTTTAAAAATTGTTTAGATCACTATTTTATTTACTGATTATATACAGAGGTCACAGAAAACATTTCCCGCAGTCAAAATACACATCCCACTTGTTTTTGTCGGTCAACATCACCACAATTTTGCTTATTGTCTGTCAATACTTTGAATACAGTGTATATTAATTTGTACATTGATATACCCGGTATTTGGAAAACTGATTCCATCAAAGATGTAAATGCTTATAACATTTAGTAGAATGTTTTTGTTGGTTGTTTCAACAAAACACTAATGTCAAACACATTACTTTCAATGGTGATCTCACTTGGAAGTCCTTACTATCGAATGTTTTCATTACTGCCTGCTTGATATCAAAATAAACACTTCCATTCTCTAAGAATTATCCCAAAATATCTTAGCTAATAAATTAAATCATATGAAAATGATTGGCCACAGTATTATGACTGTAGACTGGCCTTGTTGAAATGATAAGAGGTGTTATGATCCCAAGCACTTAAGCACATCATTTAAAAAATTTGATTGTCGATGTGAACAGTATTCCCAAAATATATTTATACCTGTAACTGTCGGTCTACCACATTTTATCTAATATGTGCCCAGGCACTTATTCCTTTGTTTTCCAGCTATGACACTTTTTTTGTTTTTAAACTTTAAATGTAATTGTAATAAAATTCAAACAGTAAACACAAAACAATAAACAAATTAACATATGTTTGAGCCAGGGGTGGGGAAAATTCAAATTGTCAATCGGTCCCATATGATGTCATCATTATTTGTATGTGTGTGTGTGGGGGGGGTGGGGGTGGAAGAAAGGAATAATAAAAATAATCCATGTGTGTGTGTATATATAGAGGTTATTACCAGAGTGTTTTTCGGTATCGTCAATATCATATATTAGGTATAAAAATTGTATTATCGAGCCTCTGGTGAGCAACATACATTATTTTTATTTCTAATATATGATATTGACGATACTGAAATACTCTTTATTATATGGGCTCAAGCTTAATACAACATGTTTTTGTAAACTGTACACACAACTTTAATTCCAGTCCACTATTACTAGATATTCAAATGACGTAAGAATATGTGGCACGGTGTATTTTTGAATGGAAATGACGTCAAACTCGAATGACGTCATGTTGGATTTCCTTACATCAAAATAGTTATGCCTAACGTTTTTAGTTTGCCATTGAAATGTTTTTATTTGATGACTATGAATGTATAGGTCAATCATGGAGTGTCACCCAAGTACGTTTGCTTACATAAACCTAGTGCCAAGACCTCAACTAATTTACATCAAATTTGCAAAGTTATCAAATTCTTAAAGTATGTGATCTGAAAAATATCACATTAATAATACATTATTTTTATTCCTAATATATGATATTAACAGTACCGAAATACACAAGGGTAATAACCTCTTTATCATATAAGCTCAAGCTTAATACAATGTATTTTTGTAAACTGTACACGCAACTTTAATTCCAGTGCGCTATTACTAGATATTTAAATGATGTAAGAATATGTGGTGCAGTGTATTTTTTTAATAGAAATGACGTCAAACTCGAATGACGTCATGTTGGATGTCCTTACATCAAAATAGTTATGCCTAACGTTTTTAGTTTTCTGAACACTGGACAGCTTTCAGTGTCAGATTACCACTGAAATGTTTTTATTTGATGACTATGAATGTATAGATCAATCATGGAGTGTCATCCAAGTATGTTTGCTTAAATGTCAATAAACCTAGTACCGAGACATCAACTAATTTACATCTAATTTGCAAAGTTATCAAATTCTTAAAGTATGTGATCTGAAAAATATCTCTTACTTTTATTGCACTGAAAATGTAAGTTATTATATGATAAATATATATATATATATATATACACTTCAAAAAAAGTAGGGGAACCTGAAATATTAATGTTAATATCAACTATTAGACCAAACATACATTTTGACCACAGACATCCTAGTAAAGAACGTTCAGGTATGTTTATCAACACACCGAAACATATTCCATTGTTTGCACATACATCACACAGTTGCCCTGTACACGTGCGTGGGGTGTCATTCTTGATTTTGACAATTTCCAGGAAGGACCATTATTCACTGTGAAACATTATTTCTGTCAATCTTTTTCATTCTGTTGATCATACAGTTGTTATTGTTTTGTTTTTAGTCATTTTTATTGTTTGAATTTGCTATTTACTGATAAAAAAATATCAACTTTCAAATTTCTCTTCTGAACCCAATCGTCCATTCTCTCTAAGAATGGTGTTATTGTTAATAAGTGTTTAATTTAGGTTCGGCTTCAGTTGATTGATGTAGTTCCAATAATAGAAACGGACACCTGCCTCGGACCAACAAGAATAACAAGTGGGACCGGTTAACACATGGTTTTATAAAATCATTTTGGTCTTGGAGATCGTAAATTGGTCCCAGACTGGTAAAAAAAGGCTTTCATCACCCCTGGTTTCAGCTGTTTAACTTAAAATGAAACTCAATGTCCAGCTTTTTTTTTTTTTTTTTTTTTTTTTTTTTTTTTTTTTTTTTTTTTTTGTGTTTAACGACGCACTCAACACATTAAATTACGGTTATATCGGCGTCGGACATATGGTTATGTCGAGAAAAACCCACAGTGGTTAGCTGACGGGGATCGATCCTAAACCGACCGCGCATCAGGCGGGCACTGTACCACTGGGCTATGCTGCCCGCTCACTGTCCAGCTTGTTCTTACTCGTGGGTTTTCTCTTTTCACATAATATTAACATCATCGCTTATCAGTAATCAGTTATCAGCTATC
>JAECMU010061566.1:0-14020 GCA_016106625.1 Dracogyra subfuscus
GATGTTGATGGATGCTCATCGGCTGTACAAAGACGGACACGAAGACTCAGCCGTTATTAAATACATGTTTCTCGCAGACCTTGGTTTCGAAGTGGCACAGTCTAATGTGGCTTACATCTTGGATCGAGGTAGTTGAACGAAAACTTATATTTCTTTTACTGTCATAGGCATACAGGTTCCCATTTTTGTAGGGGGTGGGGCAGACTGGCTTTTGCCCGAATTAAACGAAGTTGCCTTAATCTGTATAACAACATTTATTCATATAGCATTACTATCAGACAGCTATATAGGGTTGCAAATGAACCACTACACATTTTTATATTATTAAATATGAATTTGTACTTAGTATTTAATTAAAACAATTTTTATTCTGTTAATAAAATTGAAGAAAACTTTATTTTACTGTCTTGCATGTGCCAAGACTTGGATAATATATTTACATAACCAGTATTGAGAATTGAATTTGTATTAGGTCTTTTTTTTTTTTAAATAAATTTTATTTATAAAGTGATTTTGTAAACATGCTAAAATCCTGTTGAATTTCTTCTCTACAAAATTAATGAACCTGCAGTGCAAATAAAGCTATTGATGTATTTACACTAAACCTCTATACTTTAGAATTATTCTTACAGATGTCATTGTTTTAAAAATTACTAGACATTCAAATCATAGGACTGAATATTCTGTGTGACTAATGCATTAATAATAATGTAATAACATACTCCATGGTTTTATTTTCTAGTTACCAGTGTGTTTGTTTCAGGTGAAACTCATCAGTTTTCACAATACGAAACTTACCAGAGAGCTCTACTGCATTATACTAGAGCAGCCAGTCAAGGTTAGTGGTCGTTCGATTAATTGAAATAATTGAAGATTGGTTGGTAAAATCCAAATTCCAACTGATCAATTAAAATTTCTGGTAATCGATTATAAATGCACATACACATACATGTACCTTATACAACGAAAATTGCCAAAGTGACCAGAATGGTATCTATAAAAATTATAACTACAAATTTCAGCTGTATTATTTGCAGATTGATCTTTGAAATGTAATGTTTATACAGTGTTACCATTTTACATAAATACATAATATGCATTATGCCCTACAATTTAAAATAGTTAAATCAATTTTGTGTTAATTTATCTTAAATTTGTTTGACAAAGGATAGTCGATTTTCTTTTTAATTTAGTGTTCTATTTGCAACTTGCGAGATCCATGCTTTTACCAGCTGTGCTAGATCCTTTTGAGGACATAAAAGTTCCAAGCAATCTGGAGCATGTGGACATGATGATTTAAAAAAAAAAGAACAAGAAGTTCCTTTAACTTGAAAAGAAAATTTATTTTGAGATAACAAATATTTTATTTAACATGTATAATATTTTTATCTTATGTATCTATCAGTGGTGTCAATAAGCAAACAAACTTGCATATTTTTAACCTTGAGTACAAATGTTGTCAACCGATTATAACTGATATTTGATAGGTTTAACTAACCAATCATCACACATGAAAATCCAACCAATTCCCACCTCTAGACAAGGTAATATTCATTGGCTTAGCCAGTGGGGTTCCCATGGTGGCCATCCCCCTCCTCCACTCACATCTCTTGTTTTTTTCTCGCCAAACCTTTCATAATCAAGGCCATTTAAGCTGGAGGACAAAGCGGGTTGCTATGCCTCCCACTTTTGAAAAGTCACTGAAAAAAAATAAAAATAATGTTGAATGTTCATATAGACACTAATAACAGATAGAGATGGATATTGCCCAAATTTTATATTGTAATACAGGAACCTGAATTGCGATACGTACCATGATATATTGCGATACAGGAACTTTAATTGCGATACGTACCGGAATATTTTACGATACAGGAACCTGAATTGCGATACATACCACGATATATTGCAATACAGGAGCCTGAATTGTGATATGTACCACGATATATTGCAAAGAGGAATTCTCAGTTATTAGAATTTATAAAGTGTTCTTGTTTCATGTACATTTTGTTTAACTTAAATAAATAGCAGACCAGTCAATCAAGATTCGTTCCGAACAAGTGAAGCTCTTGCTTCTTTTCTTAAACTGGTAGTTTTTGTTTGGAAGTATAATTTTTGTGCACTAAAAATGTACAAAATATACATGTATAAGCACAATATAATGGTATGCTAGAAACGTTTTGCAATACATATTGATTAAAGTTTATATTCTTGGTATACAAGTTATACCACACATCTCTAACAACATAATCGTTTCTTTTACAACAATCTTTAACTGCATCAATATGTTAATCTTCCAGTCTATGTCAATTATCTTCCAAATAATTATGATATGCGTTTGGTCCTTCAGATCAAGATAATTAATGTTATTTGAGAACACAAAACCATGGTATGAAAATGACTTAAAAAGCAACAGGGAATGGGCCAGGATACTGCCATATTTCATCAATTATTAATAAATAAAAAATATGTTACCATTTCTTGTTCTTTGTGTGAACAAGAACTATGTTTTTAAATTGTTCTTTCCACAAATATTTATGAATGTTAATTTACATATGTTTATTACCAGGCTCAACTATAGCCCGAGTGAAGATGGGTGATTATCACTACTATGGGTTTGGCACCGAGATTGACTATGAATCAGCTGCCACCCACTACCGGGTGGCTTCAGAACAGCAGCACAATGCCCAGGCTATGTTCAACCTTGGCTACATGCATGAGCGAGGACTGGGACTCAAACAGGTGAGAAAGTCTAAATCACAGATATCACAGACTTTGCCAGACTAGTTCACAAAGAGTAATTTTTTGCTCCCCTTAACTATATCATACCTAGTGGTAAGCACTCGCTTGATGCGCGGTCGGTCTGGGATTGATCCCCATCATTGGAGCCATTGGGCTATTTCTTGTTACAGCTAGTGCACCACATCTGGTATCTCAAAGGCCATGGTATGTACTACTCTGTCCGTGGGATGATACATATAAAAGACCTTGCTGCTAATCGAAAAGAGTAGCCCATGAAGTGGTGACAGTGGGTTTCCTCTTTCAATATCTGTGTGGTCCTTAACCATATGTCTGACGTCATATAACTGTAAATAAGATGTGTTGAGTGCATCATTAAAAAAAAATTTATTTCTTTGTTTATATCGTATCTGATATCGGTTAGGTAATAAGTTAAAAGACTCCCTATATTCCAGGTTAGGGGAACAATTGATCATTTCACTCAGGTTTTTCACATGGAGGTCTGGTATTTCATGAATCTTTCTAATAATTGTTACAGATTTTCAGAAATCACAGCTATCATTGGCTGTATTTCAAGGAATTTCGAATTGTTATAGACTCAGAAATCACAGCTATCATTGGCTGTATTTCATGAATATTTCTAATTGTTATGAACTTTCAGAAATCACAGCTATTATTGTCGGTATTTCATTAAAATTTCTAATAATTGTTTATGTTAAACTCTGTAAAAGTTTCATTATGTAATCATCAAATAAGCTAACTACTTAACCTGTGTTTTAGGATGTTCATCTGGCAAAGAGGTTCTATGATATGGCTGCAGAGACCAGCATGGATGCTCAGATCCCAGTCACCATGGCGTTGGTCAAACTTGGTCTCTTTTACGGTTCAGAGGTCTTCAGCAAAGAGGTAATAATACGCAAGAAATTGTTTATTTGATGCTATTAGTAATATATTCTTAATTGAGTTATGCTTTTTCAATGTAGTTTTTTAATATTCATATAGACCCTGTTGGTAGATGTACTTACTTTAGTATGATGTCTTGAAGGTTAACTTTATAATAACATTATGAACTATGAGCTGTATGATTTACATTCATGATGATTTCCTTTCAGTATCCATGCTAATGCTGATACATAGCTTCTGTACTCCTAGGAGAGTTTCCTTACTAGGATTCTGAGCCTCTCCAGCCCAGTTTTCAGTTTGGAGTTTGCTTCTCCTAGACAGTTGTCTTTCTTGACTCACGTCCTATATTTATCCGTTCCATATTAGTCTACCCTTTGACCTGTCCAGCCTGGGTGACCCTACCAGGAGCCGATGTGCCAGCTGGCATAGCGCTCGGAGTCATTGAGACATGCAAGCTACGTGAGGAATGGCCATGAGACAGGGTTTAAATTCATTTCACTGTGTACTTTATATTCACAGTAACAAGTAAAAAGGGTTATTCCTACTTTTGATTTCTCGTAAGTGCTGCAAGGCATTTTACAACATAGCTAAACGTCCCAAACTATATCTCAAAACATGCGCCATAGCTTTAAATATGTGCTGAGGTGTTGTTAAAGAAATATTCTTTTCCTTCTCTTTCAGTTTGATGGGTACAGTAAAATGGTGAAAGGACTGGATCCACGACTCTTCCTTGGTCCTGACTGGGACTTATATTTAATTACATTTTTATCATTAGTTTTAGGTCTTATTATATTACTAAGAACGGTGAGGTGACACTAGTAAGTAATGTGATATTTGTTAGTTTATAGGTTGCACTCTTAATTAAACAGTAGAATAATTGGGGCTGTTTATCTTGTGTTGCTAATGTTGTTTTATTTTTCTACATGGTGTTTTAATTCTTGATTTGTCACTTAGTTGACTGCATTTTCTTCTTTAACAAATACCAGCCCTTGAAATTCGGACAAGTTTGCTACGGCAGTTAAGTGCTGTCGCAAATCAATTTTGCAACGTCACTACGATGGCAATTTTAAAGAAAAGATTAATGCTGTCAAAATTATTCATATATGATCCACTGCTGTAATAATATACTAAAACATAACATCTCAACTTTACTTTCGAAAGCTTCTATACTGGAATAAACCAATTTATATTAATTAAGGAAACTGAGCTACACACAATAATACATTTATGCTTCTGTCTGGGATCTGTAATTGGACAGTTCAGAGAGAAATGCCTACAGACTTTTCACCACTCACAGATTTGCAATGGCAATGAAATGCTGTCGCAAATCAAGTTTGCGATAGCTTTTGAGACGGGATTGCCAATTGCCGCCGCGAATTTCGAGGGCTGAAATACACATGAAATTTACCAAAGTTGTTGATATAAACTTACAAATTTGAGGAATATCTTTAGTTGTAAGTATTTTAAAGCGAAAGCAAAATAATGAAACTGTTTTTCTTGTCAATATAAGCACCTGAATTCATGTGCTAGAAGGAACATGAATTAAAATAATTATATTTTAAATATTTTTAAGTTTACAAATTAGGTTACTATGTTTATGACGCATACATGTACCAAATTTCAAAACCGGTTTTTTAATGTTTTGACCCTGATGTTTGATACCTTAACCCCATACAAATTGCATGCTTTGAGAGTTTGGAAGTTTTCTTTGAGACTGAAATCTGTTTACTGTGAAATACATTTCATGCGCGATCGAAGAAATGTCATTCTCGTTTTATTTTACTAATATACTGTAGCATTTACATTTAGTAATATAAATGCATAATAACACCTATTCCATATTCCAGATTGTTGTGTTATTTATCATAGCTTGCTTGCCTTATTTGACCAGGATTGCTACCCACATATTCAGGGGAAGGTAAAATTATGTTTTCTGTATGACTTGGGTTGCTGTTCTTGCATTGAATTCCACATAGATTTCTGTCTTCTTCTTTTTTCCTCTTCTGTGAGTATTGTGGGTGGAAGCAAAACATTCTGCAACTATCAAGTATGGTATTGATATACCCTACATTGTGTTACAAGCAAGTAAGCCACGGACATACCTAATACTTTGGTTACCTGTTTATTTGATAGGATCCAGGCGATGTGAGAATTGAATACAGTTAGTGTATTGAATTTATCACATGCACACAGGGAAGGATTTAGTTGTTTGTTGAGTGCTCGATTGAGGTGCTTGCATTACAGGATTGAACCACCTCTGTGGACGCATTCAGCTGATTGGGTTCTTTCTTGTTATACCCAGTGCACCACAACTGTTCAAAGGCCATGGTATGTACTTTCCTGTCTGTGGGAAAGTGCATATAAAAGATCCCTTGCTGCATTAAGAAAATGTAGCGGGTTTCCTCTGATAACTGTGTCAGAATTACCAAATGTTTGACATCCAATAGCCAATGATTAAATAATCAATGGGTTCTAGTGGTGTTATTAAAAGAAACAAACTTTTTGTCACTTGCTGACTGTTAAAATACATGTAGGTAATGGTATGAAGTACATGTACAAATGTCTTAATGTTACACTATGTAGTGAAATTAAAGTGCTATAAATGAGGATGCAGTATTGTACATATTGAATGGTATCTGATATGCAATGGTAACTTGAGTGATAAGATTGATGAGTCCAATTTTGTCTCTAAACCCATGGAAATCAAATATTCTTTGTTCAGATGTTTAATTTAGTTTGTATTATAATTTTTATTAAACATGTGCTTGTGAATATGTATAGTTGTTACATACACTGAATCCAGAGTTAATCATACATTTAAAATAACACATTACATTTTAAAATGGTCCCTCAACAGTTAACAATATAATTCAGAACATATTACACTGCTAGATGAACTGGTAGAACACAGATGTGGGTGGTTGTTTAAATCTGGAGGACAAAATTATAATACGTGGCAGAGCATTTCTCGTCGCAGTGCAAAGTTGAATGGGCATTTAGCAAAATAGTGGTTGATTCTGTGAATCTCTATGTAGTGCTTCGTCTATAAGAGTGTAGCAACTCCCAAGGAAATCCTTTACTGGAGTTTTCATCCCTATTGCACTGCCAAAAGAGGACTGCCACACAGGCTAGTTTACTAACTGTAACTAGCAGTGGAGAGAGAGGCAGAGGTGTCCACAAACAGATTTCTACCTACTAATCATTCTTTAGACCTGGTGACACACAATTTCTTTTTATGTCATATGCTTTTCAAATGCTTGTAAAATGTTAATTTTGCAATGTATATTAACAAAATGTATTAAATATGTTGCATATCCCGGTACATGTTAATTCTGATTCATACAAATGTACTTGGATGTTTATGTAAATATGTTAAATTAATATTGTTTATGTTGATGCATTGTAGTTTTTGTTGCTACTATTCAAGTAGTGTAACCAACAAATTGATTTCTTTGCATTTTTAATATAGGTGTAGGTGAGAGAGAAAAAAATGGAAATACTGAAATTTATATGATTAGATATATTTGATTACATTTCTACCACAATAAGCTCATTTTAGGCTTAAAATTTGTTGTAACAGTTCACTGTGTATGCATGTATTTGAAGCAGAAGATGACCAATGATTAATAAATCAGTGCACTTTAGTGGTGTCGTTAAACAAAACAGTTATAACTAGAAGCAGAGGAATGTGTTCATTTGTCTACCTTCTAGTTATACTAATCAAAACATGCACGTAGGAAGTGATTTGTGAAATCTCATTGTGTATGTTGTATCAGTTTATTAACACAAATCATCACTGATATTAGTTGTTTCATGATATGTTTATGTGTGTGTGTGTGTGTGTGTGTGTGTGTTTTGCATGCATGTTTATATGTTTGTGTGAGAGTGCGTGTTCGTGTGTGGTTTTTTGGAGGTGTGTATCCAGTCATATTTTCTTTAAAGGGCACCTGCTTTACCAGCACTAGCATATAATTTATTGTTTATAAATGTTAATGAGTAGCTTTGGTAGTATAGAATGGTTGGGCTCATTGGGCTATTTCTCATGCCACCCAGTTAACCACAACTGTTATAACCTGTCTGTGGGATGGTGTGTATATAAAAAATATCTTGCTACTAATGGAAAAATGTAGCGGGTTTCCTCTCTGAGACTATATGTCAGAATTACCAAACGTTGACATCCAATAGCCAATTATTAATAAATCAATTAACTCTAGTGGTGTCATTAAACTAAACCCACTTTGGTAGTGTAGTTATGACGCCATCGTATCTGAGGCTGATAGGCCCTGGGTGTGTACCCTAAAACCCTGTCCCATCCAAGTTGTTATACTTAATAATGGTGTCACTTTCATTAACCAAGAAACTGTCATGGGTTCCTGCTTATACATCTTTTAGAGTCTAGAATCAACCTCACACACACGCAATTTGTATGGCATTGCCATGACATAAAAGTCTCAGACTCTTAATTATTCGAGTCTTGAGTCTAAACTCTACAAGCACTGTATTTGTTAAGATATCTCAGATAGCTAAGGTGTATACCCAGGACAGCGTGCATGAAACGTTATTGGATATAACCATGGAAATCAGTTGGTAGAGCGCTCGCCTGAGGTGCTTTGGTCAAAGGATGGAACTTCATTGGTGAACTCATTCTCTGATTTGGTTTTGTCCCATTCCAGCCAGTGTCCCACCACTGGTATATCAAAGGCTCTAATATGTGCCGTCCTTTCTGTGGGAAAGTGCATAAAAACAATCTCTTGCTTCTAATGGTAAACTAGAGCAAGTTTTCTCTGAAGACTGCATGTGAGAATCACTATCTGTTGGCGCCCAGTAGCTGATCATTAATAAATCAATGTGCTCTAGTGGTGGTGTTAAACAAACCAAACGTTTTAACTTCGATCTTCACATTCCTATGAAGGTCACGGACATAATCCATGAGACACATTGTAGGTGAAAACGACTGGTACATTTTACATACGACTTAATAGACAAGTTAGACTTACATTTGTTTGTAACTTATTTATCTATATGTGAGTGATGTGTGTGGGTATGTGTACGCGCACGCACGCACATTAGTATATTGAAAGTATATGTAAATTTATTTCATTTCATTGTTTAAAAATTATATGTTCACTTATGTCAGTTTGAGCAAAGTCCATTTTGTTTTGATATTGTAAAAATGTTGCATTGTGCAGATGAGAGTGAAAGAATGTAGTATGCAGAAGTTAGGACCGACTGTAACTTTGTAGCCTTCTATTTATGAATAAACCGTTTTCAATCCATTTGTGATTTGTACGTGTTGGTGACTATTTCAATCGTAGCAGGTCATTCTCCCACGACGACAGATAGTGGCTAATAACATCCAGTAGTAAGATTTCACACCATTTGGCGAGTCTATGTCCAAGTCAATATATTTTAGCATGCTCATATACCACGATTTCGAGGATTGACTCTCCCGGGTCCCTTTTCTGGACTATAATCGAAAACTGATCGGTGGGGCTATACCAATTATTAAAATCCGTGCAAAACATTTTATCAGGAAAACGTTTACAGGCACGTGAAGAAATTTTTAAAAGAAAGATGTTTTATTTAACAACACATTTTAATTACGGTTATATAGCGTCAGACGTATGGTTAAGGACCACACAGATATTGAGAGAGGAAACCTGCTATCGCCATTTCATGAGCTACTCTTTCAGCCACGGCTATTGATATACCAGCCGTGTGTGTAGGGGGGGGGGGGGGGGGGGTTGACCACCGAAACAAATCGACATAATTCGCTAACTTTCGGCAAGAAGTAGTTTCTATTATTTTTACAACAGTGCACATCATTTCCGGAATTATAATTGATGGTTTTGAACTTTGCATCTATATGGCTAAGTTAAAGTCGGGTCTACACCGGAAATGACCGAAGACTTTTGATGTGCTCAAAAATTGGTTGAGACCTCGTTTCCCTGCCGTGATATTGTTACTTGGATTGTTGAGGAGATACCGAGAGATGAAGACAATACACCGTCTTCTACATGTTCCTGCTGATGGCACAGTCATGTTTTCGATGTCACTAGCTTACCCAGAACGTACTTGCACACTCAGGGATTCAAATAAATAAATAAAGGTTTAGGATATCATACACCAAGGATGAAGTCTATCCAAAGTATTTGTTTGGTGTTATATGGATCTGGAGACAAATTCACGAAACACTCGTAATTTTGCGGTATCGCAGTGCAAACATACTTGCAAACATTATCTGATGTTGCTTAAGAGAGCTTAGTAAATTAGTTGATTGAAATTTATAGGGGAGAGAATGTAGTTTGTAAAAATGTGTAACTTGTTAACATTAAATACATGTTTGTGATAATTCCGGCCCGTGTAAATGTAGTGCTTTTTGTGTAAAATAGATTTAGTGGATGTGTTTGTTTACACCAGTATCCTGGAAGAAAGAGATGGACAACAGGGGTTGTCCTTTTCAGCGTGTTTCCCCCAGGCAGGGGCCTGTTGAAATGAATAAAACATACAAAATTCAATGGGCCTGTTGATATTAATAAAACTGTTACAGCCACTTACGCTATATATAGAAACATATAGCGTAATTAATTATGGTCTGTGGCCTTATGTGGTGGTGATGGAGACGAACAGTTTAAAAGTTTGTTTTGTTTAACGACACCACTAGAGCACATTGATTTATTAATCATAGGCTGTTGGATGTCAAAGGTAATCACCACCTAAGTGCTGAAGAAAGTAGAGTATCTAATATCTCTTCACAAACATTCGATGACATATAAACAAATCTTACCTACAAAATCATATTCCCCATATCAAGATCGTATCTGCGCAAGGCAGAGTCGAAAGGATGTTAGGCAAAGTCGCGAATGTTTCATTGATCCATTATTAGGTGATCGTCAAGAGGACTGCCACTTCCCTAGGCAGGCGAGTGCGCAGTGTGTGTGTGTGTTAATTTTTTTTTTAATCTTCGGGGGGCGGGGTAGGCCCACCAGACCCACCGCCACGGGCGGCGCTCGCGGTGTGAGGCTTCGCGAGACACCTCGACCCCCCTGCAAAATGTCCTGCGCACGCCCCTGCTAGGAGATCCGTAACAGAATACCATTCCCAAGATTAGAAACCCATACTTACACAGGATACGAGCTCAATGAAATACGTACTCGTGAATCATTGTAAAACAGTTGTGCTATATTAGTTGTTCATGAAAGGTGAGTATATCGTGCCCCACTCGTTGTACCCGTCATAAGCTGAACCAACATACATCCAAGTCCATAGATGAAATGTACAGGATTTTCACCAACAAGAAAACCATGTAGCCTACCATGTCAGCCCTTGATTAATGAAGAATCACTTGATGATGAATCACAGTAATTAACGAATGCGTTCTCAGTCTGCTTGACAGAAATATCTCTGAGCGATGTCTACAGAAAAACAAGTTTTAATATAATAATACCTTTCTCACACTTGATAATCAACGTTTCATTAGAATCATATTTTATATCATAATGGTTAGAAATACTTTATTCACCATGTCGATCCATGAGGTATTTTCGACAATAGTTGCTCAATCATGACATAAAGACGTTCGTGAAATGCATGGACGCTTTTATTTCACGGTTATATTAACAAATATATACAGAATTCAAAATTTAATAACTGAGTTCAGGATATTAGATATTAGCCAGTGCATATCAGTTTAATGTATTCACAGTTAACTCTGTATATATTAATGACGTCATCTTCGTTCACCACATACAGCAAACCTTCATCATCTAGTGTCAGACTGAGCGGACTGTCCAGGCCGTCCTGTGCTGTGTTGTGTTGTAGTAGGCAGGATCCACTCTTGTCAAACACTGATACTCTGTTCTCGGTCTTCTCTACAGTGTACAGTAGACCATTCT
The DNA here is from genome assembly GCA_016106625.1 of Dracogyra subfuscus. NCBI lineage: Eukaryota > Metazoa > Mollusca > Gastropoda > Neomphalida > Peltospiridae > Dracogyra > Dracogyra subfuscus. The sequence goes on from JAECMU010061566.1 coordinate 11,538, forward strand.
CGTCCACGCAGGCAGCATTAGCTTTCAAAGACGATATTTCTGTACAAACTGTCACAGCGCCATCTTGGAGTGACAGCACACGTACTGAGTTATTTCCCCATTCACAGGTGGTTATATTTCCAAACGTATCCACGTTGATGTTGGCGAGAGGATATGAGATGGTCACTGGAAACGCTTCTAGAAGTTGTCCATTCGTATCGTACACCTGGAGCTCATTACTCCGTTGATGACCAACAACATAACCACTGTTTTTGAAACTGGTAACCGCATGCGGTAAATCCTCGTCTGTCAATAAATGTGTGCCATTTGTGTTCTTAAACACACGCAGTGAATTGTTGACAAGGATATTAACAATATTGCCACATCGTGAGATACGAAATGGAAAGAAACAGCTAGCAATAGCTGTAGTATCATACCCAGAAGCAGAAATTTGAATCAGTCTGCCATGTGGTTGACTTGTAAAAACTATTGTATGATGAGACATTTCTATTCTTTTTACTTTAAACTCTCCATAGAACTTGGCAATGAAGTAGCGACAGTCTGTACTATCTGGAGTACCCAGTGTTCGCAAATGTTTTAAAGATATCTTTGATTTTTCTTCATCTATCTGAGTTGTGGTTTTCTCACTGGAATTGTTGACACCTGGTGTTGTCCCTTTTGTACGACCAATGACACATTTTCGCTTAGTATTTGTATCAGTCCTGTAATGATTACCATATGAGGAGAATGCGTCTAGAAGCAGAAGATGTGATACAACCAACTCGTCCAGTTTGAGAATCTTCTCGTCTTCACACCGTTCAATCAATGCTTCAAAGAATTCCAGGCAGTTGATTGTTAAAGATCTTTTGTCTTGTATTATATTGAGTTCTGAATCAACTTGCCTCTCTCTTATAACAGCACGGTCATCCACAACCTTCAGAACACTTTCTCTCTGCTGCTCCAATTTGGCTATTTGTCTTGAAATGCGTTCGTCTATGTCCCGTTTTATCTCAATCTTAGTTTGCAGAATGCTTTTGCGTTTATTTAAAACATTTTTTTCACGTTTTTTTAATATCCGTAATGTTTCTCTAATTTTGTCCGCTTTGTTTATAAGTGAGTGTTTCCGAATGGCAACTGCCGTGGAGATTGTCAGACACTTGTGACTACGATGTTTAGTCGATATGCAAGACACACATACTGTTTTCTTACACGTTTCGCAGAAATACTCCAATACTTTATCGCTGTGTTTTGGACAGGTTGGCGTATAATTATTCGCATGTTCTTGATCTTTTGATTCTTCCTTCACGTCTTCTGGGAGAACCGTCTTGTGTTTCCATGTCGTGGAAGAGGCACTGTGTCCATCAGAACAACTTGGACATAAGTAATCTCCACTATCCAGACAGCGACTATTGGCAGGTGGAGTATTTCCTCTGAGATTACATGCCGTGCACCCCACACGCGTGTTTGGGTTTTCTTTCAAAATTCTTGTCAAAGCAGTGATTACGATGTTTGTGTTGAAGTCAGACACAGATCCATGGGGTACAACAACGCGTTCTCTACATTCTGGACACGATATTGAACCAGCTTCATCAGTTGTCTCGAACAGTTTCTCTAAGCAAGGGGTGCAATACGTGTGGACACAAGGCAGAAGTTTTGGCTGCTCATAAATACTGGAACAGATTTTGCAAGTGAGGAAATCATCGCGGATCGTAGTCATTAGTGATGTTTTTTGCTTTGACGCCATCTTTATAAATTAACCTGGAATATATTCAAAACAAACAGTGATCAAACTAACTTCTGACTCACCACATGATAATACGCTTTAACATTCATTCCCACTAATATTAAATATGTATTACCCAGATATAGGCTAAATTGCTAAATATAACGTAAGTAAGTTGAACACACATAATATGTACCGAGGGTCGGGACGTAGCCCAGTGGGAAACCGTTAGTAGGCGGCTATTTCTCATCCGAGCCAGTCCACCACGACTGGTATATCAAAGGCCGCGGTATGTTATATCTTGTCTGTGGGAAGGTGCATATAAAAGACCCCATACTACTAATGGAAAATTATAGCATGTTTCTACTAAGATTATAGGCCTATGTGTCAACATTACCAAATATTTGACATCGAATAGCCGATGAATAATACCCAAACAAAACAAATAAATTATTTGTTTTTATTTTGCTAAGAACTGGATATTAAAGATCACTTCAAAATTCGAGGATAGTGGCGAGGCGGGTGCGCATTCTTAGCCCCTTCCGATCCAGATCCGCGCCTTAACTATAGTCACTGTCACGTAAATATCCGCTGGATTCAGAGCCGTATTCAAGTTTAGGTCTCAAGACTGCTCTTCATATATATTATTTGTTTCAAGTGAACGTACCTCACATGACAAAACAATTTGGTTTGTTGATAGCAAATTGACGATGACAGACCAGTCACAGTTTTGTTATTTTCCTCATGGGCGTCCGCAGAAAAAAAATGCTGGGGGGGGGGG
>JAECMU010061570.1:1822-14575 GCA_016106625.1 Dracogyra subfuscus
ATACCGTGTAATGCATTTAACAACCAAACTGTGGGTAGACAGTTTTATTGTGCACCATACCATACAGTACTGTAATACATTTAACAACCGAACTATGGGTAGACAGTTTTATTGTGCACCATACCATACAGTACCGTGTAATACATTTAACAACCGAACTATGGGTAGACAGTTTTATTGTGCACCATACCATACCATACCATACCATGTAATACATTTAACAACCGAACTATGGGTAGACAGTTCTATTGTGTACCATACCATACAGTACTGTGTAATACGTTTAACAACCAAACTATGGGTAAACAGTTTTATTTTGCACCATACCTGTCTTGACCTGGTGACATATTTTGACACTTAACATTTCACCTGCCTTGACCTGGTGACATATATTAACACTTCATTTCACCTGCCTTGTCCTGTTGACAATTATTAACATTTATCTGACAACCAGCCTTTTCCTGGTGACCGTTATCTCCTTGAAAGTCTTAAGTGAAATATCTTGTACAGTGTTCATTGGTTTATTAATACTGGTTATTAACGGTCATGGTGTCGCACAACTCTGTTTTGAATGCTGTGTTGTTGAACTCGAGTTTGTCACACAGCTAGTCCTGTTAGTTCACTCATTCCAATACAAAATTTTACAAAATAAATATTAAAATTGTCTTAAAAACTATCTTAAAATCTCAATGTTTCGTTTTAAAAATTTAAACTTCCTCGGGGGAATAAAACTCAAAATAAAATGAAGTTAAAAACAGACTGGCTACAAGTGAACAAAATATAAAACAACACAAGCTAAGTAAACAAACATAACTAATCAGGTAAATTGGTAATGGAAAGGACTGATTAAAACCACAAAGGGAGAGTCAAGAGCTACCCAAAGCCACTGGGATGATTTTTATTTAGTCCATGTGGCCAAACTGAATTCAGTGAAGATGACGAACATAAGAGTGTTCAGGCTGTGTCGAGCTACATGAGGGGCTTCAAAAGGTTTCTGGGGCGGATCCAGCTTTTCTGATGAGGGGGGGTCCAAGACAAAAAGGGCACCATAACATTATAAAAAGGCACTATTGAAAAATTACACACAGTTCACATGGACCATAATATAATAATGCTACAACAGGGACACTGGCATAATAATTTTTAAAAACATATAAATTTGTAAAAAACCCTAAAAATCCTAAATAAAAGGGGCACTTCTCAAATTTGAGGGGGGGTCCGGACCCCTTGGACCCCCCCCCCCTCTAGATCCGCCCTTGGGTTTATTGTAATTTATATTGTGACGGTGACCAGAAAGGTGCATGCCAAAGTGGGTGACTATCTGATACACATATTGCATGCTGCATTTAGTGCAAGTCGGTGAATAAATCACAAAATCTGATTGACAATTCAGGGTGTGTCTAGTGGTGAATGAAATATTGTCTGTTTAAAATAGGGCCGGGACCTAGCCCAGTGATAAAGCAGTCGGTCTAGGATCGATTCCCGTCTGGATACATTGGGCTATTTCTCATTCAAGCCAGTGCTTCACAACTGGTGTAACAAAGGCTGTGGTATGTACTATCCTGTCTGTGGGATGGTGCATATAAAATATCCCTTGCTGCTAATCAAAAATAATAGCCCATGAAGTGATGACAACGGGTTTCCTCTTTCAATATTTGTGCGGTCCTTAACTATATGTCTGGCGCCATATAACCGTAAGTAAAATGTGTTGAGTGCATCATTAAATAAACTTCCTGTTTAGAATGGCTTTAGAAAGAGGTTTTAGAAACGGACTTTTGTTGTAACAGGTATTTGAGAGCGAAGGTGTTATGAAGTACGTAGCACACAATGTGTCGTGAGAAAAGAGGGGTTTAATATGGAGTTGAAGGCATTTAGGAACAAGTTTGTTCCCTGCATTTCAGTGTGAAGTTAAGATGTTCTTCATACCTGACAAGTCTTATTTCTTTCCTTTCAAAGTTTGTTCATTTCCTTCATCTTGTTAAACTGTGAAACTGTGACAGTACGACATTTTAAAATGATGTTTGGAACTTATTGGGGTGAACATGACATGGTTGTATTTTCCTTTGTCCTGCGCTTGAGGCAGTCGCATTGAAAATTCTGTTTCTTTTCAACATTACTTGTTTTCAAACAAGTCCACTCCCCCTCCCTTACAGCTAGTAGCCTGGTCTGAACATTACAAAAGCCAATGGGATGGCCTAAATTCTTCTACTGTATGCCTTTGTGATAGCGAAATAACAGAAACTGGATCTGTCAACACTTCTGCCTTCTTGGCTTGTGTAGAGACAACCTTCAAATAAGCGGCAAACTCGGCAGCAAGTTTTCTCTCATCGGTACATTTGTTGTGGGCCACTGCACAGCGTCTTGATACGATGGTAGCTTGGTGGCAGGTCACCATTGAACACACTTACCAGCAAGAATGATGTCTTTTCCCAATAGTTCACAGAGATGAGTTGGCTCTCATTTCATCCCGGTAGTTGTGAATGCCTGATATTACATAATAGACCTGCAACTACCCTAAAGTTGAATTGCAAATGAAACTGATATTTACAATTGTGAATACTGATGGTATTTTTGCATAATTGTTTCCCTGACGAAGAGACGAGCAAATCGCCAAGTGATATGCCCTTGTGAAGGATGGGCTGACTGGAACACTTCAATTGTTAAAATTACATTGCTCAAATCACTGATGAGTCGGATGACTGCCTGAAAAATAACAATACTGTTTTGTTCGATGACTTGACTTTTGCAATATTGGTATGTTTTTTTTCAATTTATGAGATGTTGGCAATTATCTCGATCACCATGTAAATTTGTATATTTGTTCATGTTCTTACAAGGTAGAATGGTTTCTGTTACCGGTTTGACAAGCTGGGATCTGTCCATGTGACATTCTCGTGCTGGGTGACCGGTATTCACTCACTTTCAACTGTTTATAAAACCGGCCACAATTCCGTGTATTCGTGTTTGTACTTTTGTTAAACATGGTTTTTTTTCTTTTTCAACAAGACAACATGTTGCCCTCGTATTTACTGTTTACTAATCTTCCTGTGAAGAGATCCATTTTTTGCTGGTGTACGTTTGAAATGTTCCCACTAAAACAAATTTCTGAAACATCTCGAGTCTTGATTCAAAATGCATAATTTAAACAAAAAAGTTCAATTTCGGGATAATTCTGTCAAATTCGGAATGGTTGTCATCTCTGCATTATTATTTTATCATTTCAAAAGTGTTCTTAATTATAATTTTAATTTTACCTGGAAATTGCATCAATAACAATTATATTTTGCCCTACCGGTCTCTGACAACCTGGTCCCCTCGACATGAAGTTATACGGAAACACATCAGTACTAAATATAGATTAAGATTCCTGTTGTTCGATTCTCTTACCAGGCAACCCAAGCTGTTTTAATACTCATAAGACATGCTGCAACTGAAATTGCATGACAATATGCAATGCATGCAAAAAACACATTTAACCTAGAATTCCATGCAGAAAAAAACTTAAAACACTTGAAATATATAGGCATAATTCCATATGTCCAGAGACTAGTGCGAAATTTTATACGGTTACATATGCGGCAAGTCCGATTGCATCCGCTAGTGAGTCCTGTCTTGAGACGCACATGAATCGTATGCTCACATCAAAATGATGTCGTCTTATAAGTAAAAAAACAAATACTATAAAATTAATAATAATTTTTAAAATCTGTAAAGTTGTATATTTGTTCATCTTCTTACAAGATAGAGTGGTTATCGACTCTCGTGCTCGGTGCATCGGCTATTAAATTAGTACATTTTATTGACCGTCGGTAGTAGTCGGTATCCATTGTGGCATAAAATTCCCTGGGCTCATGGCTACTTTTGTCTGGTCGTGCTGTATTTTACGGAAGGGTTCAAGGTTGGCGGTTCTGGAGACATCTCATTATTACTACTGTCCAACAAAAAATAATTGTCCCAGCCCTGCTGTTTATTTTCCAAGTGATCTCTAATCTTATTTCCATGTTGCACTAAGTGGATTTTAACCACCTGTGGATTGTTTACGTATCTTTGTTTGATATTCTGTGTCTCTGTCCATCTCATGTAATGAACGTGTGACGCGACCTGACAATTCAATGCTTTCACTGTTCTAATGTCCACGTTCCTGGGCCGTTGTTCAACCTGTGAATGGTGGATGAACCTCTTCCACTTATAGTTCTTGATAGTTCTTGTTTTAAAAAAAGAAGAAAGAAAAATGTTTTACATTCTGAATTTAACCAAAGCATTTTATAGCTCTAACTGTTGTCACATGTAGTAAAAGTAGTTGGTGTTTTTTAGTAAAAGAAGAGAATATGAAATTGGATTAATTCAATGATTGAATGAACAAAGTAAATGATGTCTTTTTTGCATTAATATCTTATCATTTCAAAATGGTTCAAAATTATAATTTTAATCTTACCTGGAAATTGCATCACCAAAAAATTAATTCTGCCCAACCTGTCTCGAACAAGGTCCCCTCGACATAAAGCTATACGGAAACACATCGGTACTAAATATTGATTATACTAATTCAGATTCCTGTTATTCGATTCCCTTACATGACAACCCAAGCTGGTATAATACTCACAAGACATGCTGCAACTGAAATTACATGACAATATGCAAGGCATGCAAAAAGCACCTTTAAGCTAGGATTCCATGTGTTTGGCAAACCTACCTGTATGTGGCAGAAACAGTTGAAATAGATGGGCATGGTTTCATATGTCTTGAGACGTGTAAGATTAATTCGGTTACCTTGTTTGTTTGTTTGTTTGTTTAACGACGCACTCAACACATTACAATTACGGTTATATCAGCGTCGGACATATGGTTATGTCGAGAAAAACCCCAGTGGTTAGCTGACGGGGATCGATCCTAGACCGACCGCGCATCAGGCGGGCACTGTACCACTGGGCTATGCTGCCCGCTAATTCGGTTACCTATGCAGCAAGTTTGATTGCATGATCTAGTGATTCATGTCGGAGATGCGCATGAATTTTATGCTTACATCAAAATGATGTCATCTTATAATTAAAAAAAAAGTGATTGTTTAAGTATCTTTTTTGATATTCTGTCTCGCTATCCATCTCATGTAATGAACGTGTTACGCGACCTGACAGTTCAATGCTTGCACTGTTCTATTGTCCACGTTTCTGGGCCGTTGTTCAAACTGTGAATGGTGAATGAAGCTCTTCCAATCAATTCTTGCTGGCCAACCGGTTCTCCAATTTCAGATGAGTTATTGTTGATTTAAATTCGGCAAAAACTTAAAATGTTGTTTACTTACGGGTGTTTGTGGCCAGCTGTACAGTATTTATGTCCATTATTCCCAGTAACAGTGTTTGTTTTGTTTTTTCTGAACAGAATTAAAACCATTATATTCTAATATTTGGTGATTTTCGTCGTTGGTAAACTGACAAAATGTATTATCAAATTAGCTGTCAGAATCGGCTATCAATTCCTGAAAATGACCGCAACGTGCCTTCATTGTCATCAAGTGAAAATATTTGCTAAAAACCACTTTTTCAATTCAAAATTCCAAGGTATTTTCCATTGAATTTGTTTTTAAAGATATAGGATGCTGAGTTGTCTTCCAGTTCCTGTTATTGTGTCCAAAACGGCGGGATTGGGTGTATGCAGTGTACAGTATGTCGACTGGTGTAACTTAGGGCAAGATATCTTGCCTGCAGTAGTCAGAATAGTAATCTGGTATAATGTAGCCCATTATTATAATAATTACACGTGACACATTATACCAGTATTATTCATTTATTCACTGAGACAAGCAAATATTTTGGATGGGCAAGTGAAAAATCATTATGGGCAAGTAAGAATGCTAATAGTATATTAGCCTATTGGGCAAGTGATTTTAAAAATAATTGTCCCAGCCCTGCTGTTTGTTTTCCAAGTGATCTCTAATCTTATTTCCATGTTGCACAAAGTGGATTTTAACCACCTGTGGATTGTTTAGGTATCTTTGTTTGATATTCTGATATTCATGTAATGAACGTGTTACGCGAGCTGAAAGTTCAATGCTTGCACTTTTCTATTGTCCACGTTCTTGAGCGTTGTTCAACCTGTGAATGGTGAATGAAGCTCTTCCACTCAGTTCTTGTTTTTAAAAAACCAAGAAAAAACCCCAAGAAAACTTCTGTTTACATTATTAATTTATCCAAAGCATTTTATACCTAACTTTTATTACATATATTAAAAGTAGGTGGTTTTTGTTTAGGTTTTTTTTAGTAAAAGAAGAGAATATAATTTCTTTTCACATTACCGGTTCTCAAACAAGTGCATTTCCCCTCCCCCTCCCCCCGCCACACGCAGTGGTCTGGTCCGAACATCCCAACAGCCAATGGAATGGCCTAAATTCTTCTACTGTATACTGCTCTCTAGTTCCGGTCACATGACTGTTTTTCCTTTTTCTCTTCGCGATACGGTCTGGACCTCATTTCCTTGGCTCTGTATTGAGTCAACAAATCTTTTGTATAGACCTTTGGTTTTGTATTGGTTTGGGTGAAATGTTTTTCAACTTCGTTTTCTATAGCTTTCGTGTGTCATTTCGCGTAATTCGCTTGCTTCCAAGTGTTTCATTATTGTGAAATGTTAGATTTTCGGCGGGTTGGCGAGTTGGATGCCATTTGCAAAATATGGCGGCCTTTGTTTACCGGCTTTGTGTTGTGTCATGGTTTGGGTTGTTTCTCTTCTCTTTACAGTTAAAGAAATATTTATGATGTCTTGATACTTCGGGACAACGTGTTGTCAAATCCTGCTTGCGTTGCTAGAAGTTCACGGCTAGGGACGACCCACACTTTTTCTAAATATTTATTTATGCACTTCTTTCCAAGAGTCCAAATGGGTGTTTGCATTATGCTAAAATTAACACAAAATAATTGATTAAATCAATGATTAAATGAACAAAGTAAACAATATCTTTTTTTACATTATTATCTTATGATTTCAAAATAGTTCAAAATTATAATTTTAATCTTACCTGGAAATTGCATCAACAAAAATTATATTCTGCCCAACCTCTGTCTGACTAGGTCTGACATTCCTGCTGTTCGACATGACAACCCAAGCTGGTATAATACTCCTAAGACGTGCTACAACTGAAATTACATGACACTATGCAAGGCATGCAAAAATCACCTATAAGCTAGGATTCCATGTATATGGCAAACCTATATGGCAGAAACAATTGAAATAGATAGGCATGATTCCATATGTCCTGAGACGTGTGCCATTTCTTATACAGTGGCAAGTCCGATTGCATCCTCTAATGTTTCATGTCTGAGACGCACATGAATCTCATGCTCACATCAAAATACAGTCAAAAAACCCAATTGCACTGGCAGTGCTCTCATGTGGGATATCATTTGGAATGTTGAGCTCAGACCGAGCTTTCTCCAAGCAGACAAGAACTCCGCAAACAAAACACTGGAATTGTGTCTTGATGAACAATTATCATTAAGAATTAAAAAAGCAGATTTAAAAAAAAAAAATTTAAGATACAGATGATATATATATATATATATACTAGCGGAAAAAAGTTCCTGTGCATTACTAAAAGTGGTGTGATTTTCTTATTTGTAATTAAATCAATACAATTATTTCACACGTTATTTATTTGCCATTTACGCACAATACCAAATCCAGAAGAAAAAATGTCTGGCATTGTTGTTACCAATCTCTGGGTCATAAAGAGGGGTGGCGTCGAAAGTGGGTTTATAATATCAATACCGTGTATGGCCACCGTGTGCGTGCACACAGGCCTGACAACGACGTTTCATTGATGACACCAGATGGTTCAGAAACCCTTGTCGGATTGTCACAGGGATTCTATAATCCCGTAACTGAATAAAACACGATTATCAAATATCTCTCCTAACTGTATATCTATTAGATCTCTCTGTAACATGCTGTTAAACCCTAGTATGGCTCGTCTCTAGGTATGATCAGAGATACGATCTTATATAAAGTATATATTATTATAGCACATTTAGCTCAATAGAAACACAACAAAACACAATACACTTTGGAATCTGTATTATCCTACGCTGACAAATGTACAGCTGTAGTAGTTAATTAATAACAGCAATAATAACAACCCAGAACTGATCACTTAATTAGTTAATCTCTAGGTGTCTAGTTATTCAAGATGCGAATCACTTCACCGTTACACCACACCCACGCGTGTGATAATTGAGAAACATTTCCGTCTTCCTGGAACAGCACAGCTCCAGCTCCCACGTCACTGGCATCCACAGCTAGCTTGAACGGCATTCGGTAGTCTGGCGCTGCCATCACGGGAGACGAGGAGAGCATCTGCTTGAGACGGTTAAATGACTTCTCGCATTCAACTGACCACTGGAACTTCGTTTCCTTCTTAGCAACGATGTGATGGGGGCTGCTACCATCGCAACTCTAGCGCAGAAACGACGATAATAACCGACCATGCCAAGGAACCGGCGAACTTCACGACGGTTGGTCGGTGCAGGGTACTGGCTGATGCTTAGTGTCTTGGCCTGCAGTGGGGCGACGCAACCATGATCGACAGTATGACCTAAGTAGGTCACTGAAGCTCTCACGAATTCACATTTGCCCAGGTTCACAGTCGAGTTAGCTTTCTGTAGGCGACTGAATATTAGTTGTAACCCGGTTAAATGTTCATTCCAAGTGTCGGTGGCTAACACCACATCGTCCAGATACACACTGACGTTTTCTAAATCCGATAACACCTGGTTCATCCTTTGAAAGGCAGCAGAGGCAGTCTTCAACCCAAACGGCATTACTCGGAATTGGAAGAGGTCGTCAGGTGTGATGATCACCAGAATGTCCTTAGCTTCCTCCATTAACGGAATGGCATAAAAACCCTTCAGTAGGTCCAGTTTGGTGATGTATTGCGCGTGTCCAACTCGGTCGATGCAATCGTCAAGGCGGGGTAGAGGGTAGGCATCTGCCTTGATAAGTTGATTCACGCGACGTAGGTCAGCGCACACCCAGAAACTGTTATCTCCCTTTTGAATCAGAATAACAGGTGATGCCCACTGACTGTTTGATGGTTCCAGAATGTCATGTTCCAACATGTAATCTATCTCTTTTTTTAGTGCCGCACGTTTTACAGGATTTATCCGATAGGCATGCTGTCGAATCGGTGTAGCATTGGGTTCCAAGCACACATCCTGGATTAAAGTATTGGTAACCGTTGGAAAGTCCTGACAAATGGAAACATTGTCTTGTATCAACGTAGTCAGCTTTGCTCGCTGGGGGCTGTCAAGGTGCTGTAGATAGGAACTCAAGTCTGCTAGAATCTGGCTGTTTGTTAATTTGATCTCTGCAGCCTTGACGTCATCACAGGAAATTGAGTGACTCTCAATTTGGACAGGCAACACTGGAACTATCGGCAGTCTGTCAAAATAACCTTTTAGCAAATTGATGTGACAATACCTACTTTTCCTAACCCTATCAGGAGTGTTTATCACATACCCTGTCTCATTAACCCCTTTGTGCACAACATAGGGACTGAAATACCGGTTCTGTAATGAACCCCGTTTAATGGGAAGGTACAGCAGCACTTTATCACCTGGTTTAAATTCCCGACTCTTAGCCTTCCTATCAAACACTGATTTTATTTTGCTCTGAGCATAGCTCAGATGCTTTCTAGCTAGTTCGGTCACCTGCCACAACCTATCTCTAACTCTCCCTACATAAATCAGCAGGTTTTCGGCAGTATCCTTGTCTAACCAACTATCTTTTACCAATTTGAGAGGGCCTCGGGCTGAATGCCCATAGACCAACTCAAATGGGGTGAATCCTAAGGATTCTTGCTTCGCATCCCGTGCTGCGAACAACATGAAAGGAATTGACTGGTCCCAGTCAGTACCATTGTCGAAACAATGGCAGCGGAGCATACTTTTCATGCTCTGGTGGAAACATTCTATGGCGCCCTGGCTCTTAGGGTGGAATGCAGCAGAACGAATCTGTCGTATATCTAACATAGACGATACTTGCTGGATTAACTTGCTCATAAAGTTCGTACCCCGGTCGCTTTGAATTTCACCTGGTAAACCTGTGTACGTAAAGTACTTAAGCAGCGCACTAGCTACAACCGACGCAGTAACCTTCCTTAAGGGAATCGCCTCTGGAAAACGCGTAGTTAAGCACATAATTGTTAACAAGAATTGGTTGCCTGAACGTGTTTTCGGTAATGGCCCCACGACATCTATCAACACTTTTGAAAAGGCTTCCCCAACTATGGGAACCTTCTGCAGGGGATAGGGAGGAATTAGCTGATTTGGTTTGCCCACAACCTGACACACATGACATGACATACAATGCTTACTGACATCTGCAAACATTCCCTTCCAATAAAACTCTGAGACAAGTTTACTATGAGTTTTATTCCGCCCTAAGTGGCCAGCAAGCACGTCCTCATGTGCTAACAATAACAATGACGGACGGTACTTGGAGGGCACCACAATTCTACATCTTGTCACACATTCTTCACTATCAGGCACAACCTTTTCCACACTCTTATTCATTAACACTCCCATGTCCATATAATACCCTGACATCTGATCCTTCATCTCACCCTTAGTTAACAATGTAGTGCGAGCTGCCAACAAACTTGGATCAGCCCCCTGCTCTAGAATTAACTCTTGTCTATTACAAGGTAAATACCCTCTATCAAACACAACTGGTTCAATTCCCCTCTGCGGGAGATCAACAGGTTCCACCACATTTAATTCCTCAGTTGTCTTATCTACCATATTACTGATAACCTCATCCACTCCAATTTCATGGCTCACACACATATCAGACAAATCATAAATATCCTCTGGGTCTCGTGCTAACCTACTGGCCATAGCCCTAGTCATTACACACGCAGGATATCTAGTCTCATCAACCTCACACTCTTCTATGGGTAAAGGGCTGTCTTCAATTAACAATTGGCCACATTGCGGCTGACAACATTGAATAGTCAAATCATTACCCAACAAAACAGTCAAGTCCTTCACAACACCCATAATGACTGGTCCCGTCACAAACTACGAACACAAGAAAACCTTATGTAACCTGACAACCATATTTTCTCCAGTAACCGAGGTTAAGGCCAAACTATGTCCTGTCTGAATTTTCAATACCAGCTAAACTCTCTTGCGCGATCAAACTCTGACTACACCCGGTATCTCTATAGATTGATATAGCCTTAGGACTCAATTCTTGTTTCACATCACAAACCATACCAGTGGACACATACGGGTTTACTTTCTCTACCATGGGACTAACCATTAACTCACTCGCTAACGGAGCTGACCTCACTAAACCGACCACTTGCGCATTATCGCGTTTCCTTTTAAAACGGTCCCCGATAAGATGGTTATCCTTTTTACAGTAACTGCAATGTGGGCGAAAAGTTCGTGCATTGGCTGATAATGCAGGTCTATCCTTACTTTGCCTACCAGGTGCATTCCTTGCCTGACTAGCTGACAAGCTAGATGACTCTCCCCGATAGTTACTTTCCGGGAAAAACCTGGCTGAAATTTCTTCTTATCACCCTGTTGTAAAGAGCTACCCGGTACTGCCTGAGCTTTGTGTATTAACACGTAATCATCTGCCACTATGCCTGCCTCCTCTATCTTTTTGACATCACGATCCTCTAAATGAATACGTAAGCTAACTGGTAATCCATTTTTAATGTCCTGTAAGATCAACAACTCCTGTAACTCGGTATATGACACTACCTGATGAGACACCACCCATTTATCAAACATCAAACTCACTATAAGACTGACCCTGCGTTTTTCTCAACTCGCTATACCGTAAACGATAATCCTCAGGTCGTAATTCATAAGCCCTCAACACTGCAGCCTTAACTAGGTCGTACTGACTTGCTCGCTCATCACTTATTGAATTATAAGCTATACTAGCCTTCCCCTTAAACTTAGACAAGGCTAACAATGTCCACTTAGATTGCGGCCAATTTAGCTGCTTAGCGGCCCGTTCAAAAAGTTGAAAGAACATGTCTACCTCCTGATCGTCAAATACAGGCACTGATCTATAAGCCTCCGACATTTCCTGCCTCTTCAGTATTCAACTTTAACTCATGTTCCACTTTTAATTTTTCTAACTGGAATTCTCTCTCTCTCTCTCTCTCTCTCTCTCTCTCTCTCTCTCTCTCTCTCTCTCTCTCTCTCTCTATCTCTATCTCTCTCTCTCTCTATCTATCTATCTAATGCACGTTCTTCTCTTTCGTACTCAGCTAACTGTTGTTCCATACTCAAGTCACTTATCTCTATCTCTGGAACAATCTCACTGTCTTCCATAACAGTCCTATCACCAAAAACTTCCTGGATAATAATTGTCTTTATATCACCTAAGGTTTTAGCTGATGTTAAATCAATTTCTCGCTCACCCGCGATTTCAACTAACTCGGCCTTACGTGCTCGCTTAATCTCCACTTCACTGAGCATAGGCCTATCCAGCAAATTCTTATCCATGTTTAGATATGACGCACTTATTATTAATTAATTTTCTAGTGAACAACGTGCTACTTCGAGTAAATTTGTAAAAATTAATTTATAAAGCCCCCATTTACAAACGATACTTTTTAAAATATGCATGTCCCGTTTCAGATCCGGGACGAGCACCCCAATTTTCTACTCCTGTCAAGGGGATTCTATAATTCCCGTAACTGAATAAAACACGATTATCAAATATCTCTCCTAACTGTAT
>JAECMU010061586.1:0-10700 GCA_016106625.1 Dracogyra subfuscus
TGAAAATGCTGTCCCCACTTGCCCGGATGGCAACTAACAAAAAAAGTTAAGCGCAGACACTGCAGTAATGGGATGTGAATCCATTTTCTGCCAACCTTTAGGCTGATGGCTTAATCACAATGGCTTAATCACAATGGCTTCATCACTATGACTTAATCACTATGACTTAATCACAATGGCTTAATCACTATGGCTTAATCACAATGGCTTAATCACAATGCGGGATAGGGCGGGGCATAGCCCAGTAGTAAAGCATTAACCTGAAATGCAGTTTGTTTGGTATCACTTACCGGCAGTGGTCTCATTAGCTAATACTCGTTCCAGCCTGTGCACCACAACTAGTATGTCATGGGCTGTAGTTTGAGCTATCCTGTCTGGGATGATGCATATAAAAGATTCCTTGCTACTAATGGGAAAATGTACTAGGTTTCCTCTCTAAAGACTATATGTCAAAATTACCAAATGTTTGACATTCAATAGCTGATGAATAAATCAATGTGCTCTAGTGGTGTCATTAAACAAATAAAACTTTAACTTCAATGACAATTCCACCAAAGCTGATCAGTGATATTCTCTTGTTCCAGGACCTGAGGTTATAGAACTTAGAGTCGAGACTCAAATCTTTAATGACATCAAACACATACAAGTTGTATTGCATTGCCATGGTGTTAAAGTCTTAATACATTAGAGACTCAAGTCTATACTTTAAATATTGAATTTACTAAGCCTGTCCTTGACTTACACATATGTAAATATATGTATATACAATGCTTAACCACCTATGTTTAAGAAAAACATGTCATGTTTCGTAAATTTGGCGCTAAAAGTTTTATGGAGCCCATTTCTAAAAATACATTTCACTTTCAGAAATGCTATAACTGAATAGTCTTTATATATTTAAAGATTAATAGATGGTTTATCTAATTTGTGAATGTCAGGTGCCCTATATGTCAGGTGCACTAGGAAGAAGGTGAAGTTTATTTCACTTATATAAAGAAATTAAACTGTAATTTCGTCAGATCTACAAGGCCTAAATTTGGTGAGAAGCTTTCTTGACACATTGAGAAAATAAATTTTGAATTAGGTCAATCTGACCTCCCTTTCTCCTCCAGCAATAATGGGTATCATGTATTCCATGAGTTTGGTAGATGGGGTCAACAATTTACTCAGGTGACCATTTAGACACATGGGTCTTTGTTGATTTAGAACATTGATATTATGTTGGAATATTAAAAAGTGATACATTTCATTATTCTGTTTCACACCCAAAAGATATTTCCTTATGTGTATCATTTTAAAATATGACATTAAAACACCACCAGTATTCTTTTTTTCTCTCTCAAAGATAAACATGGCGGAGTGCTCAAAATAATTGATTACAAGAATGCAGCTTTGAAAGGTGAGATTAATATGAATGAATGAGGCAGCTTTTAACAAAGATTAATACTCCAAACGCATTTTGTTGAATTTCACATCCTATTCCATCCCAGGCCACACCACTGACCTTGACAGAGCTGTGGCCTGTGAGGAACATGCCCGAAACATCCTATTTTAAATCTTTTGTCAAAATATATATCAGCACTCAATTTTTATGGTTGTCCGGTTGTCTGTGACGAAGTAATATTCAGTCAGGCAACTTAATTTTATGATACTAGTTGCCTGTCAGATGACCGACTTTTTTTTTTAACACCAAATGGCCAATTGGGTCCCATAATAATGTGTAGTTTCCTTGCTCACAATCGCTTTTAATCTGTCGTTACCTAAAGCGTTGGTCAATCAGTCGAAATCATGTGGGTTTGTTTGCCACTCGGAACTCCTCGGCCGATTCTGTGAGACATCAGGGGAAATTCGTAATCGGCTGAAGTATTCCAAATAGGAACATACAGTGCATTCGATCAGGACAACCAAATGTTTGAAGGGGCCATCTCAATGTGAACCCATACTTGCCCTCTGGGCAGGCAACCAATTTTTTTTCAAGTTTTCATTAATTTTGACTAACGTTTAATGAATTAATATTTTCACCTTTGTTATAGTCAAATATATGCAGTATACAGCATGTTGATATTTCATGGTTACGGTTCTATGTGAATTATAGGGTTTCTGCCAGGAAATATTATAAGGGTACGTAATAAAAACAAGACATACCATAAGTCATATTAAGTGCCCTTAATGGTAATATTAAAGTATGGAATGTTTTCAAATTGGACACTACATTTCATGTGCTTACTGTTGCATATCTAAAAATTATAAAAATATATCCAATAATTTCTATAAGTTTACATAAGTAATTCCCCCCTCCCTTAAGTTATTACATTTTTTTGGGTATAATATGCACAATTCCCTGTTACAAAGGTCTACCCCTTGTCCAAGATAAGTAATTTTACCCTCCGTACCCTCTGGCAGAAATCCTGGTTGAATATATTTTATTATGAATGTAATGTTTGTATTCTGTAGAATGCAGCAGTCATGGAGAGCACAGATTCCTGTGTATGGATCTGACATACATCTACACTCTGCTGAGAGTTGGCTTTCAGCTGGAGGATTCCACTGTCCTTCATGTAAGCTGTCTTCAGTTCTCTCTGGTGTGATTTGTGCTCTTAACTTAACTGGTTATTGACAACTTAGAAATAACTTGAGTGTTTAAAGGTCTAATTAAGAGTAGTTTTAAATCTGAATTTATACATAAGCGACAAAATAGAGATACAAATTAAAGACACTGGCAAATATGATATTGAAGCTGTTCACTAAATGCCAGTCTGTATTTTTCAAAATGCCTAGTATGTTTAAACATTTACTTGAACAGTATTTTAGTTCGTCACATTCACTTTTTGTTAAGTTCTGTGTGTAAAATATAGTTGGTAATGTTATGTGTTGTGAAAACTATTGAGAGGAGTAATTAATTGTTCTCTTAACTTAGATTACGGAGGGCTATTTAAGTTAGTACGATATTGCTACCATATAAATTCACATGCAAAGAGGAGGTATATATTACTCTTCTTGAACTAGTCTCAGATGAGTAGTTAGGAGAGAGAGAGTGATGCCTCCCTTTAAACGTCACAAGGTCTGTGTTACTTAGAACTTGGTGATTGTTTGTTTTCTACTAATTAAAACCTGTCTTTCTGTTTCAGGTAAAGCATATAGAAAATGGCGGAGAGTTGAGCTGGTCTCTTGGGATGGCATATCATATACTTTCTTCTGTGATAGATGTGTAGCTGGCTGTCCAGCATTCATTTGTGTTTATTACTCACGTATCAATCAGCAAGAAAAGCACTCATCCACTGAACAAAGGCAACTGGATATCATTCCTTTGCTCAGTAGCTAATTTATGCTTGCTTAATTTTGCTAACAAAATAACAAAAAATAGATCTGTTTACTGGAATATAGTTCTGTCATTTAGACAGTTCCTTTTGATCCTTCATTTGGATGTATTAAATGTGGTTCCTTAGAATTAATTAATGAGTAACTCTCTTAGGCTTTATAAATTTCACTAGGATCGATCCCCGTCAGCTAACCACTGGGGTTTTTTCTCGACATATCCATATGTCCGACGCCGATATAACCGTAGTTAAAATGTGTTGAGTGCGGGGTTTTTTTATTTTATAAATTTCATTATTACATCATATCATAACTTTCTACTTATGGACTTTCATGGTCTGTTTGACAATGCTGCTCATCACTACATAATTATATGCTCAGTTGGTGCATTTTATAGCAATAAAAATTCCAAAGTGGAAGCAATAAACTAGAAGAAGGTGGTACATCACTAATATTTATTACCTTTTTGACATTTTGTTCATTATAGAAACTATATTTTTATAGCATATATATATATATATATAATTATATTGTTATACACTTGGTCAGTATGATTAAAGGCATACGGTCACAGATTTAAGGACCTTATTTCTCTAAAAATGGATAATAAATAAATATTACATTAATTGTTGGAAATGAAATCTAGCTATGGCATCACCTTAGCTGAACCATGATGGAGTGAAATCCATGTCAACCCTCTCTGCAATTTTAGATTTTGAGTTATTGTCCATTGCCATAATTCAATTATTTTTACAAAATATCATTAATAAATGGAGTATGGTGGTTATGAAGATGGTTGAACAAAGTACATTTAGGGACAAATGAAATTATTTTTGTTCAGGTAATACTTTGTTAGACTATTAAATAGGTCAGTGATCTGTGACAATATGTCTTTAAAAGCATTTGTAATAACGTTTTTGTGTTGTATGCAATAAGAACCACATGATCTGAGTGACAATGTTTATGTACTTGGATGTTTTTTGTGCTAATTTTCTGAAATAATATTTATTTAACATGTTTTCTGTGTGTTCTCTTGGCTTATATTGTGATATCAGTACATGCAACATTTTTACAATATCAGTTAAAGGGACAGTCCTCTTATTGCCATTGTAAGATGTGTCCAACTAATTACGCCAACTAAACTTGCATTTTACGTACATTTTCTTGTGTAAAATATCAGTGTCTATATCCATTGTCAGTTTGGGTTTCTGTTCACTGTGTACACACTACACAGTGTCCAAATAACTATAGTGATATACCAAACAGCCATTGTTTAAAATGTGCCAAGCTTTCATCTGATTTTAATCTCCTCACTTCCAACATCTTATAAAACAAATAAGTAACTGGCTTCGGAAAATTGAAAATTTGCATACCCCATTTCAGGTAAAGGACCATTATGTAATGCTGTTTTTGTCGCTAAATAAAATAAAACAGTCAGTCACATGTCCAGATAGATAACTTTATTGCCAGGATTGTAATAAACATTGTCATATAATTCAATCTGTAAATACTCTCTTGTTTTAAATGCTTGGATTGTGGTGCAAATGATATCATAGGACTTCAAAATCAGACATTCATAAATCCAGTTTTACATTACTTTCAGCAATGCTTAAAAAACACATTGTTTAAAATTAATTATGTAACTGTGAAATGTTATTAATTGTTTATTGAAATAACATGCAGACATTTATTTTTAAAGTTGTTTGTTGTAAGAATGTGAGAACTCCCTTTTTAGCTACTGACAGTAAAAGCCAAAACTTTTGTTGTTTATATCTGTTTTCAAATCTTCACTTAAAAATTTAATATTCTGTTACATTGTGATAACTGGGTTTTTTTCTTCATATTATATCCACAAAAAAAAGAAGAAGAAATTAATAGCTATAGTGCTTTGTATTAAGAACTATTTATGACATGAAACAAAGTTAGGTTCGTCTTTTAGTTATTATTTTGTATTTAAACTCTACTCTAGGTTCTTAAAAAGTACATGTACTTTTGTTGCCATGTGAATATTAAAACCCCCCCAACTTTTATTGATTTATATATGACCATTTTAAATAGCAATAGTTAATTTCTCTGGGTGCTACAGCATTCGTAACAGATTATATTTTAACATGTGCCAAACACACACGCTTCTTGTTTGTCGTCCCACACAGTTCCTGGTGAACATGTAGACACATACGGCTTTCCATTGACGCAATGGATGAACTGCCCACAGATCTTCCCACTGATGTAGGTGATTCCATTTGGGGGGCATTCTCCTTCGCATCTGTTGTAGGTGCTGCTCCACATGCTACCAGAGGCACATTGCTGAAGATCTGCAACCGTGCCATTGCACTTGTAGAAGAGATGTTTATTCGACGGGTGTGCTATCAAGGTCTCTTTTCCTGGAGGGCATTTATCTGTAATCACCAACAATGAAGTATACATCTACAACGTTCTGTTAGTAGAGTTACATCAAATCAGTTCCTATTGCTAATAATATTTTCTTGATAATATAATAAAATATGTAAAAAAAAGAAGAAAAAAAGATAGTTACATAAGACAGTACATGAAAACAAGAGAAATGTGCATTTACATATATGTCTTTGAAAATGTATAAATTAATGCTAACATTGGAGAGAGATTTACATGCATACAATTTCTTAATCTAAGGCTAGTAAGTAAATATAATTAATGGTGTTAATTTTGGAGAGTCTGTTACATGCATACAATTTCTTAATCTAAAGCAGTCTAGTAACTAAATGTACAGTATATGCAAGAAAGGGAGAGGCAAAACAGGTAATTGATATGGTTATCACTAACCCCCACATTCATCTTGATTGCATTCAATGGTTTTCTCCTCAGTTGTCTCCCCTTGACACTGTTTCCCGCCGTGTTTTGGTACTGGGTTGTTGCACGTTCTCGTCCTACTCTGCTTCATGATTCCCGTCCCACACAGTCTGGAACACTCAGCAACGTCCTCCCACACAGTCCAGTTACTCCAGCCACCAGCCACTGGTCGCACATTAAAGAACAAAAGCAAGATTGAATCATTTAATTTGTAGAAAGTAGGAAGGAAAGAAAGAAATAAACTGACTGTTTAGTGACTAATTTAGTTATATCAACCCATGATCCAGAAAGATAAGGTGAAAATGCCATTACAACCACAGGTTACTCCTATTGAAAAGCAGATAGGGATGTTTTATATGCAATTTGTTTTAAATAGGACAGTACATAACATGGTCTTTGATGTACCAGTTTGTGGAACAATAGTTGTGGATGGTGGTAGAACACAATTTCCCTGCAGATTTTGATATATTTAAGTAAAACTGAATCTGGTTTATTTAAGAATATGTTGTGTTGTGAACTCCCACCTGGGCAGGGTTCTTGGTTACAGGCTGAAGTCTCTGTGTTGACACTGGATCCGGAACAGTTATGTCCGCCGTAGGCAGGGGCAGGGTTACTACAGGTTCTGCTCTGGGTTTTCTCCTGGACACCACCTCCGCAGGGTTTCGTACAGGTGCTGTAGTCACTCCAGTTACCCCAGTCTGACCATCCCCCATTCACTGTAAATGTTTCATAAAAAGAGCACTGAATTAATTGTATAAAATATTGTGCTAAAATTGTTATGTATGAATTCATATATCTCAAAGCTTGTTATGACAATTATGTTTAAGTGTTATGATGAAACTGGTAAAATTAATTGGGTATCACATGTGAGAACACTGTTGTTTCAAACAAGGTTTTCTTATGTTTGGTTTGCTCAAGAATGTGACCGTATCAAGTTATTTATGTCCAGCTTTGTACAGATATGTAATGACATTCATTTTTAACACTGGCATGATCAAATTAATTCTTCCCATTTTTTAAAGGCATATTCTAGTACTTATAATATTTTTTAGAAACATAATTTTTTTTTATATATATTCATCACAATATAAGGATCTCTTGAGAATGTTTTTTTTTATATTTAGGTGTTTGTCACATAATAATTAATATCGAAATATTTCAATAGAAAAAATATAATTTATTGATTTTTCACCAAAAATATAAAGTGTTTAAAAGGAATAGCTACGTTTTTAAAGAGAAATCTGCCACTTTAAATTGAATTTGTATTGTAATTTGTACACAGTCAGTGCAGGATTCATTTGTTTTAAAAGTACTTATCTTATGGCCTCAATAACTGAATAAATGTCTTGTCTTGTCAGTTTGGATTGATATAAGAAAAGTGTAAAAGTGTTTTGGAAAACTGAATCTGGTTTATTTAAGAATATGTTGTGCTATGAACTCCCACCTGGGCAGGGTTCTTGGTTACAGGCTGAAGTCTCCGTGTTGACACTGGATCCGGAACAGTTGTGTCCACCGTGGGCAGGGGCAGGGTTACTACAGGTTCTGCTCTGGGTTCTCTCCTGGACACCACCTCCACAGGGTTTCGTACAGGTGCTGTAGTCACTCCAGTTACCCCAGACTGACCATCCCCCATTCACTGTAAATGTTTCATAAAAAGAGCACCAAATTATATATACTGTAAGAAAGCACCAAGCTATATACATGTATGCTTGTACTGTAAAAAGAGCTCTGAATTATGTGTACATATAAGTCTGTCACCTTGCAGAGAGGACTGGTTTTGGATGGAGGTGAACACTATATGGAAATGTTTTTTTTAAATTTTGAACTTACAGACCCTAGTTTCAGCCCATGAAAATGGACACTAAGTTTGGTTAATCTACAAGCATGTAAAACATCTATGAAGTTGCAATAGAGAAAACAACTTCATTTTTAAATGTACATGTGTATTTTGTAGTATTATAAACACCAGGATGACCAGAAACACTCAAATGTACAGAAATGGATAATGTAAACCATGAAAAATATAGTACCGGTAATGTCCTAATTCATTTAATAGAAATCATATTTCATTCATGTTATACATTGTATATGCATATCCATAAAACTAATTTTCTTTCATCTGAGGGTTAAAAAAAAAGAAGTGAAATAAACATATTGGGGGAGGGGGGGTTGGGGGAGAGAATAAAAAACCAAATATATTTATTAATCCACACCAAGCCGAATAGGCTGTTGATTTGTACAAAAGGCCATCATATAGGTTTGGTGGATCTATTTAAGTATAATAACTAAACCTATAGTCCATTCCATTCTCCTACAAGAATGGTTCTAGGGTGTCGTTAAACATTCATTCATTCATTTATTCATTCCTAAAAAAAATATTTGTAAATAATTCAGTTTGGTTTGACGTAAAAAGAAAAGTAAAAGTGTTTTGGAAATAACAAAAAAACAACTATTATTGTGTGGAGTTGAGAAAATAATCAGCTCAGAAATACACAATCATTCTGAGAGTACTGCTAAAGAAATACATGTCCCCAGCCGGGCTGATCAAATGATCATAACAGAACTTGATAAGATTATACACAAAATTTCATCTCGATATGTTGAGGCATTGCCAAAACAAAGTGTGAAAAACTAATTTTCTTATTTCTTAAATTCAAGGGTTATAACACTGAAAAAAATTGATAAATTGCTATGAAAGTCAGACTTGATGTAACCCTAGTAAACGATGATTAATTAATCAATGTACACTAGTGGTGTTCTTAAGCAAAACAAACAGTAACAGTGCATGATAAATCTATACACAAAATTTCAGTTCAATATCTCATTTGAAAAAACACATACGGAAAACTATATGGGACAGACAGAGGTTGGAACTTATAGTAAATTTCAGGCGGGCAGCATAGCCCAGTGGTACAGTGCCCGCCTGATGCGCGGTCGGTCTAGGATCGATCCCCGTCAGCTAACCACTGGGGTTTTTTCTCGACATAATCATATGTCCGACGCCGATATAACCGTAATTGTAATGTGTTGAGTGCGTCGTTAAACAAAAAAAACAAAAAAAATTTATAGTAAATTTCATTGTATGAAAAAACGCATAACTGTTAGAAGGACTATAGTTTATTTAAGAATATGTTGTGTTGTGAACTCCCACCTGGGCAGGGTTCTTGGTTACAGACTGAAGTCTCCGTGTTGACACTGGATCCGGAACAGTTATGTCCGCCGTGGGCAGGGGCAGGGTTACTACAGGTTCTGCTCTGTGTTCTCTCCTGGACACCACCTCCGCAGGGTTTCGTACAGGCGCTGTAGTCACTCCAATTACCCCAGTCTGACCATCCCCCATTCACTGTAAATGTTTCATAAAAAGAGCACCAAATTATATATACTGTAAAAAAGCACCAAGCTATATATGCTTGTACTGTACAAAGAGCTCTGAATTATATGTACATATAAGTCTGTCACCTTGCAGAGAGGACTGGTTTTGGATGGGGGTGAACACTATATGGAAATGTTTTTTAATTTTGAACTTACAGACCTTAGTTTAAGCCCATGGACACTAAGTTTGGTTAATTTACAAGCCTGTAAAACATCTATAAAGTTGCAACAGAGAAAACAACTTCATTTTTAAATTTACAAAAAAATGCATTTTGTACTGTTATAAACACCAGGATGACCAGAAACACTCTAATGTACAGAAATGGATAATCTAAACTATGAAAAATATAGTAATGTCTTAATTCATTTAATAGAAATCATATTTCATTCATGTTATACATTGTATATGCATATCCATAAAATAAATTTTCTTTCATCTGAGGGTTAAAAAAAGAAGTGAAATAAGCATATGGGGGGGGGGGGGAGAATAAAAAACAAATACTGTATATTTATTAATCCACACCAAGACGAATAGGCTGTTGATTTGTAAAAAGGCCATCATATAGGTTTGGTGGATCTATTTAAGTATAATAACTAAACCTATAGTCCATTCCATTCTCCTACAAAAATGTTTTGTAAATAATTTCAGTTTGGTTTGACATAAAAATAAAAGTAAAAGTGTTTTGGAAAAAAAAACACACCCACCAACTGTTGTTGTGTGGAGTTGAGAAAACAATCAGCTCAGAAATACACAATCATTCTGAGAGTACTGATAAAGAAATACATGTCCCCTGCCAGACTCTTGAAATGGTCGTATCTCCTAAATTCATAACTCGGTAAACAAATTTGTTAAAAAGTCAAACGTGATCTGTAACGGAACTTGCTAAGATTATACACAAAATGTCATTTCGATATCTTGAGGCATTGGCAAAAAAAAGTGTGAAAAACTAATTTTCTTATTTCCTAAATTCAAGGGTTATAACACTGAATTGTTTTATAAATTGCTATGAAAGTCAAACTTGATGTAACCCTAGTAACCGATGATTAATTAATCAATGCACACTAGTGGTATCCTTAAGCAAAACAAACAGTAACAGTGCATGATAAATCTATACACAAAATTTCAGTGCAATATCTCATTTGAAAAAACACATCCGGAAAACTATATGGGACAGACAGAGGTT
>JAECMU010061599.1:0-18245 GCA_016106625.1 Dracogyra subfuscus
GAGTTTGACCATTGATTATAGCTAAACAAGATCATGAGTCATTAAATAATCCTAACATGGGGCACAACTGACCATACATACAGATTACATTATGTTCAGCCAATGGGAAGTCGTCTGTTTAGTGTGGATGCTGAACCACGACACCATCTTTTCAAAAGTAGCAAGGGATATTTGTTATGCACCATCCCATGACAGGAGCTCACGAGCGAGATGGGACGTAGTTCAGTGGTAAAGCACTCACTTGATGCACAGTCAGTTTGGATTGATCCCCACTGGGCTATTTCTTGTTCCAACCAGTTTTCCATTTCAAGACTATGTGGGGTGGGACATAGCCCAATGGATATAGTGTTCGCTTGATGCAAAGTCGGTTTAGGATCAATCCCTGTCGGTGGCCCCATTTGATGATTTTTTGTTCCAGCCAGTGCTTCACAACTGGTGTAACAAAGGCTGTGGTATGTACTATCCTGTTTATGGGATGGTGCATATAATAGATCCCTTGCTTCTAATCAAAAAGAGTTACCGTGAAATCCGATGGCTTGTGTCGTCATGACATTACTGTCTCAGACTCTATTAGAGTCTCGAGTCTAGAATCTAAAACGTTTTAAAAGCTCCAGGTCAGGTCCCTGAGTCATTTACAGTCTAAGGTTGACGAGTCATTTTTCGCACCCTTGTTTTGGCTTCATACACAGTAAATAAAACATATCCAACGGTAATTTTGTGATATGATATATTTGACAAAAGGTACTTTTTATTTCTCTCATCTTTTAAAACTTAAAATTAATATTTTGTCCAGAATTATGAAAAATAACAAAATACCAACCTGTAAACAATGTTGTCCACTTGTTATAGAAATTATACAGGGGTCAAGGTTAGTACTAGTAGGCCAGTTTTTATTTTAATGTGGCGAAGCATTGTAATAATATAGCTACTTTTGAATTTGAATGACGTCAGTATTCCAATGACGTCACTTTGAATCACCTTACAAGTTACAATAACCATACACTGTGTACATGACGTTTCCATTTTAAGAATGCTGGACAAATTCCTATGCAAACTTGCTATTGAAATGTTTTTGTTTGAGCATTACTAATCAATCTGAATGTGTTTGACGAAAATCTTGTGATTAAAAATGTGTACCTTTTACGAAATATGGATTTCAAATGAAATTATGGTAAGATATGCTATATTTATTGTGTACGAACCCAAAACAAGGGTGTGAAAGGTGACTGTCGTCGACCTTAGACTCAATCTCTAATGACATCACACACATATAATTTGTATGGACTTGCCATGACATTAGTCTCGGACTCTAGTATTGGAGTCTCGAGTCTATAGTCCACTTTATCCTCCTTTTATTTTTTATTTTTTTAAAATTAATTTCAGTTTTCTTTGAAATTGATGTAAGAAGAAAAGTAAGTGTTTTTGAAAAAATACTATTTTTGTGTCCAATTTAGAAAAGTATCGGCTCCGAAATAAATAACTTATAGTTATATCCATAGCATGAAAAAAGTCATTCCCTGTGCCGTGGGACAGACTAAAAGTTGTATAAGCATTATGCCTGGTCTTATCTGTGTTACCATGAATACAAAAGTATGAGAGTGTGGAGTATTGGCATCAATTTTCTGCAAGGGTCGAATGCCATGTACTGATGTAGGTAAAGGCACATTTCAACCCCAGAAAGACAGCATCATGATCATGAACTAGTGATGAAAGCAAATTTGAAGAAACGTGCACAAGAAATCAAACATTATGATTACGGAGTTTCAAGCATAACGGAATTAAGGGCATTGACAATAGTC
Organism: Dracogyra subfuscus; assembly: GCA_016106625.1. NCBI lineage: Eukaryota > Metazoa > Mollusca > Gastropoda > Neomphalida > Peltospiridae > Dracogyra > Dracogyra subfuscus. The sequence goes on from JAECMU010061599.1 coordinate 1,800, forward strand.
AATACACATCTGAACCGAGCAACAGTGACAAAACGCAAGAAGTGCTAAATTAGAATATAAAAACGTTATTTTTGTCAATTGTTATTTTTGCTATTTTTACCAATTTCCTGAGCCGACAATAGCCACTTTTTTCTTTGATGACATGACTTTCCAAGAAGCAAAAACCTGCAAAACGACCTTTGACCAACAAGCTTAGACTATAGTTTCAAGGTTAGATAACTCTAAACGGAAAAAAAACCACAACACCCAGCAGGTTCTCTGACACTAAATCGATTCTCGTTATCGATAAAGTTAACATTTTGTTAAAAAACTAAAACAAAGTAGCCTATCAATCAGCCCAAGTAAAAAATATTAAATATCTGTTATCTTTTTTTCTTTCTTTTAAAGCAACCATCTAACACAAATGTCCTCTAGGCTCTAGCCATGTTTATGTGTGAGGAGTCGGCAGGATCTCTGTGATGAAGTGGTTAAGCCATCAGACTTAAGGATGAAAGGTACGGAGTTCTCTGCGCAGTACGGGCTTTCACCCAGAGCGAGCTATAATGGCTCAACAGGGAGATGTAAGGCCACTACACTAGACCTCTCACTGGCGTAGGAAATGTGAGGGGGTGCCACTTTTCAGATATTTTGCTTTATAATAGTGTAAAAGTGTGAAAATACAAAGTTGTGCTTCCCCTACACACTTTTTGGCACCTTCCTATGTCACTGCTTCTCTCTCACCACTAACAAGATGTATGTACTTGAATCTTCTTTTCTTTTTTTAATTATAGACCTCATTACTAGTGTTTAAAGAAATTAATCAGACAACAGGTCCTCCAAGGGGATTCGATCCTACAACCAAAGCACCATAGGCAAATACTCTACCAACTGGGCTAGATTATGCACCTGGTTTGATACAAACCAACCTACATACAAGAAGTGCATTTTATTTCTGGTGGCTTTTGTTGTCACATACAGTATTTATGGAGTAAACATACCTGCAGCACTGACTGCATATCCATGGTAGTAAATACAATACTGACATGGTTTATTTCTGCAAATACTGTTATCTGCGACACCACTCACCTAAAGTAACAAATAATACTTTTGGTGGCTTTTGTTGTCATGTGTTTGTGAAGTAAACATGCCTGAAGCCTTGGCAAAGTTGCACAGTGATCTTGGAAGATCATCATTTAAAAGGTGCATACCTATTACACTTAAGGTGATCTTGGCACTAAGATCACTTTGTGGAATGGGACCCAGTAAATATAATGGTGACCTGATTTGTGTTATCTGTGACATGCCCCACTCCCATCTCACAGATTAATATATTTCATTTTATTTAGTGTACAGTTGTATATTTCATTGTATACTTGTTAAAACCAATAAGAAATACAGTTTTATAAAACAAATTAAGATGTTCTCGACTAACAGAGACTTTTTAACGATTGTAATCACACCTCTTCCTTCAAATAAATGTGTGTGTTTTGTCCTGGGCTATCATTAAACATTAATTGATTGATTGACCAATTCATGTTTTTAGATGTTTGCAAATTCTTTTTTTGTTTCTGGTTGTTTGTTGGGTTTTTTTTTGTGTTTTTGCTGCTGTGGTAGCTCTTGGTTACTAGTCAAACTTGTAATCTAAATCTTCTTGATTTGTGTTGTTTGCATTGCACAGAACCTGCTAAAAACCAAGTTAGCAACGAAAAACTGTGACCTTTTATTAGAAATGTTATTGCTCATAAGTTCATGCTAAAAGTGACCTTCCAGATTACAGTTGCTCTGGAAATTGCACCCCCCCCCCCCCAAAAAAAAAAAAGAAAGAAAAAAAAAAAAGAGTAAAGTACAGCATTTGCAGATCCAAGACCCCCCACCCCTTTTTGAAATTTAACTATAACCGTTAAGAAGAAACATGTTTATATTAACAGTTCTATGTGAAAGGAGAGATCACTCATCACATTTCGATTCCCCCAACTCTTTCAGAAATCATGCATCCGCGATTGTACAAGGCCAGCAGAATAAATTTTAAAGCAAGGAGGGGGCCACTATCTGTCAGTGAGATAGAAATTTGAGGTGGGTGGATTTGGGGGCTTGCTTCCTCAAAAGTCAAATTTCTGCAGTTCCAGGGAAGAGGGGGCCCCATGACCCCTGCGTCCCACCCAGTTCCACAGCCCTTGAAGTAGACATGTGTTATACTTTAATTAACTGCAAGATATTTATACGAGAACATAGCATGATAATATGTATACTCAGCAACAAAAGAAACTACTAGAACAGAACGATTAATTAATCATTCGTTATTGAATGACACGGGAGCAGCACATAGCCCAGTGGTAAAGCACACGCCTGATGCACGGCTAGTCCCTTCAGTGGACCTATTGGGCTATTTCTTGTTCCAGCCTGTGCACCATGACTGGTATAACCTCTATTTGAAACATAACTATTTGCCCTTAATTTGCATAGTGCCCAGCAGTCAAGTTCCATCATCATCAATGGGCCCACTGGGTTGTTTCTTGTTTCAGCCTGTGCACCACGACTGGTAATCAAAGGCTGTGGTATGTGCTACCCTGTGTTAGATGATGTATATAAAAGAACACTTGTTACTAATGGAAAAATGCAATGGATTTCCTTGGTATGACTGTGTCAAAATGACCATACATGTATGTTTGACATCCAGTAGCCGATGATTAATAAATCAATTTGCTCTAGTGGTGTCATTAAACACAAAACAATTTTTTTTTTACACAGTCTTCAGAGGAAACCTGGTACATTTCCCGTAAGTAGCCCAGTTGCAAAGCATGCCTGATGTGTGGTCGATCTAGGGTCAATCCCCATCAGTGGATTAAACATTAATCAATTAAATTCTCCGATTGTCCTCCACCCCCACCCACCCCATTCCAGCAAGTACTCCACAACTGTTTGTACTATTTGTGAGATGCTGTATATACAATTTCCATTCGGAAAGAATAGTTCACTGCATAGTGACAACAAGTTTCCTCCCTCATTAAATGTGTAGTCCTTAACCATACAACGGTAATTATAATGTGTTGAGTGCATCATTAAACCTTCCTTCTTTTCATTAGCAAAGTATTTTATATATTTTCCCACAGGCAGTACAGCACATACCATGGCCTTTTATATTCCAGTTGTGGGGCACAGGTTGGGATATAATGTAACTGGTTTCAACTTACGTGTCAAAGGATCAAATATATTATCTGATATCCCATGGGGCGGGATGTAGCTCAGTAGTAACGTGCTCACCTGATGCACGATTGATCCCAATCGGTGAGCCCATTGGGCCATTTCTTGTTCCAGTCAGTGCTCCACAACTGGTGTAACAAAGGCTGTGGTATGTACAATCCTGTCTGTGGGGTGGTGCATATAAAAGATTGCTGGCTGCTAATCGAAAAGGGTGGCCCATGAAGTGGCAGCAGCGGGTTTCCTCTCAATATATGTGTGGTCTGTAACCATGTCAGACACCATATAACAGTAAATATAATGTGTTGAGTGCATCATTAAATAAAACATTTCCTTCCTGATATCTCACATGTGCTCCAACACTGGTATTAATTTTATGTTGAGGATAAACTCCAACAAGAGCATTATGTGTTGGAAAGATGCATACCCAGACCACTAACATATACGCACACTTTAACAAATGAAAATGCGTAATTTTAGAATTAATAAAAAATACATGATTATTCCTGCTAACTGGGGGCAGCCATTTTGTTTTTGTTTTAGTGATGTAGTCATCAGAGGAAACCTGCTATTTTTCTAATTTAGCAAGGGATCTTTTATATGCACTTTTGCATAGACAAGAAAACCCATACCATGGCCTTTGACCAGTTATGGTTAGAATGAGAGGAAAAAACAGTCAGTTGAATGGATCTACCAATATGGTTTGATCCTGTGATGCAAGCACCTTAAGCGAGTACTCAATTAACCGACTGAGCGAAGTCCCACTCATTTTAACTTGGTGATGCAGTAGTTAAGCCATCAGACTACAGGCTGGTAGGCACAGGGTTCACAGCCCAATACTGGCTCCCACCAAGAGCAAGGTCTTAATGGCTCAATGGATAGGTGTAAGGCAACTACACCCCTCTTCTCTTTCACTAATCACTAACAAACTAATAACTAACCCACCGTCCTGGACAGACAGGTCAGATAACTGAGCTGTGCCCAGGACAGCATGCTTGAACCGTAATTGGATTTAAGCACGAAAATAAGTTGAAATGAAATGAATGAAATTAGATGAATCCAATTAACCTCACATTACTTAAAAATTGGTAAAATATTTACCAAAAAGCACAGTAAATTTAGATATAGATTCTATACATAAGAACAGTACTGTTTCAAAAATACACATCAAAAAATAAAAACCACAGATTTATTGATATATTTTAATCAATTAACATAATTTATTAACTAGTATTATATAATAATAATTATCAAAAAACTGCACAATAAATAACACTAAAATGCTATTAAAGGCATACTGTCAAAGATTTAGGGACCTTATTTCTCTAAAATTTTATCACATCACCTTAACTGAACCATGATGGAGTGAAATTCATGCCAACCCTTTTCGGCAATTTTAGTTTTTGAATTATGTACCATTGCCATAATTCAATTATTTTTACAAAATATCATTAATAAATGGAGTATGGTGGTTATGAAGATGGTTGAATAAAGTACATTTAGAGACAAATCAAATTATTTTTGTTCAGGTAATACTGTTAGACCATTAAATAGGTCAGTGATCTGTGACAATATGCCTTTAAGAGGAAAATGTAAACACTCATTTACAAGCATGCAAGACTTACCTCAGTGCAAAACAAAATATACTTTAATTACATGTAGCAGAAAAAGTAAAAGACAAAAATAGTAAAAGATCTGATACACTATAATAATTAGATTACTTTGGTAGGTCAATAGCATAATTATCAATACATGAAGGGTTCGAAATTAAAAATTGCCGTTGTTGCAGAATGAATTGTTGTAGATCCATCCAAGGCTTGATAACTGGCATAACGATGGCGTTGTATGTATTATCCTGTCTTTGGGGTGCTGCATATAAAGACCCCTTGAGAATGATTGGAAAAATTAGTTCATTGGGTAGTGGCAGGTGTTTTCTCATTATATGTGATCCCTAACCATATGTCAGACACCATATAACCGTAATTAAACTCTGTTAAGAGCATCGTTAAACCTTCCTTCCGTGATGAATTGTCATAGGTCAGGGACTTTGCCGATTGCAGCTTTTTGCTGAAGGATAAAAATTATTGACGTCAATCGAAGCGATAAGTTTTGGTTTTTGTATTTATTGCTAAGGTTATTGGTTTAAAATTGCAGTAGGTAGGCTCAAAACTGGCGTCGGTAACCTAGCTGACGGAAAACAAATTTAAAAATTGCAGTACATTACAAATTCTTAAGTTCGAACCCTCAACATGTATCCACACATGTGCATATGATATAAACACACATCCATGTATGTGCATATATACACACATACATGTACATATATACACACATACATGTGCATATATACACACATACATGTACATGTATACATACATACATTTACATACATGTATACACATATACATGTACATACACACACACATACATGTACATACACATACACATACATATACAAATACATATATATATATATATATATATATATATATACATGTAATACTAGTACGTAATCACACATTTAGAGGATACTGCATAAGTTCTGTGAGAAACTGCTAATATTACGGTACCCGGTACCATCAAGTTTTCAATCATACATCACCAGTGGAAACGAGTGTGTACAACTGAAAACAAATAAGTTGTAATTTAATCAAACTCTTACAGAAACAAGTATAATATGATAGTATTGTATTAAATACAACACTCTATACATTACTTTTGTGCGTGGCGTTGCAATTTCTTTTACAACATTTATCACAAGGAATGGAAAACATTAAAAGACTAGGAAAGATGACATCGCTTACCCAACTACATGTATGATCATTTGTTTAATAATTTGTTTAATCATTTGTTTAATCATTTGACACATTACATCATAATCTCTCTTGCTGCAGTGTAATAAACACATACACATAAACATACACACAAACAAATACATGTACATAATTATACATACATACATGTAGTACGTAATATGTTTTAGTTTTTACAAGTGTTTTAGTAAAACAGAAAACAACAAAATTAAACAAACAATGGAACGGGGGGTGGGGCGAGGTAGATACACATTCCATGCACCCCCCTAGATGACATCACTTGGTCTTCATGGGGTTTAAAAAACATTAATATCCGGTTATAATGTATTTTAAAGCCATAATGTTGACTTGAGAATTTTTCACTCAAACAATTCACAAACACAGCCTAATGCAGATACTACCCTATCTCACCAAATCAGTATTTCAAAGCACAAAGTAAAAATAAAATGCATGTTGAACCGTTACAAACACCAGTGGCATATACAGGGGGCAGAGTGTTTGCAAACAATTAAGACTGACACCATCACCTTCTTTCACAACACATTCATCTACAATGAGGCATAAAAACCAGTCTAGCAAAACGTAAGGCTTGTTCTAATGACACCACTAGCACATTGATTTATTAATCATCGACTATTGGCTGTCAAACCTTTAGTAATTTTTACATATAGTCTTAGAGAGGAAACTCGCTACATTTTCCACCATTAGTAGCAAGTGATCTTTTATATGCACCATCACACAGACAGGATAGTACACACCACAACCTTTGCATATATACCAGTTGGCTGGAATGAGAAGTAGGCCAATGGGCTCACCGATGGGGATCGATCCCAAACCAACAGCGCATCAAGCAAACACTTTACCACTGGGTTACATCCTGCCACCCCACCCCCCAGTCTAGCAAATGACTGCGATCACTCAACCCCCTGGACATGCATCTGTATGATCAGAAAAACTAGATTTGCCAAAATGTCCAGCTTAAGCAACAAGATGTTTGTAGTTTGTAATTTAATTGGGGGGGGGTGGGGGGGGGAGCTGTAACTGTACAAAATATTTTACAATACCTAACGACTATAGAGTCTGTGTCTAAAAATATAGTTTCTATCAATCAGATGCAAAACACACACAAAAACATATAAACAGTATGGAAATAATGAAATATGAACTAAAGCAATCGAGGTCACAGTTGTGTAACAACCTCAGCAGCAACATTTATCATAATGCATAAAAGCAAGGCAGCTCTGCAGATCTCACATCCCCATGAAAGTCAAACTTGATCTGTAACTCCATATGATAAAGCTACATGCAAAATATCAGCTCAGTATCTCGAGGCATTGTGGGAAAAGTCCAGAAAACCAGTGTTTCTATCGGAGAGACATTTTTGGGTATGGTGCCATGGAACTGAATGCTACCACAGTCAACAGAGGGTATGGGAGGCCTCTTACAGAAAGAAAATGGGTTATATTTAGGGTTAGGGTTAAGAAAATCATACAGTAATGACAAAGAGTAATTCATTTTGTCAACAGGTTAATTTTAAAAACAAAATCTGCAAAAATAAATGGTGCCACTGTATCATTTGGCTGTAATCCTGAAAAATATATGTGGGATTGCAGACAGATGTACAGAAGTCAGACGGATGGATGGAAGGACGGACAGACAGAGACAAAACCTATAGTCTGTATGGTTGGACTGATAGGGGACCAACAATATCTCTCTCTCTCTCTCTCTCTCTCTCCCAAATGTCATGGTGAGCAAACCAGTGATATCAGAAATATCTGTACATTAACAGGTGGAAATTAAATTACTATCTATAGTGACCTATGAATGTCATATGACATTATCAGGTTGTTAGGAAACCTAAGAAAGATAAACCAACAAATATTAATCTATCAGGAACAAACTTTCAAATGCAGGTGAAAAGGTTATCAACATGGACAAATAGATTTTAAAAATATAATAGCTGGTCAGAATACATATATTCTTTTAAATTCTATAATTGACTTAACTACCACGTTTCATGTGGTTTATCCCAACACAAACCCCTATTCATTAATATACCCACCCACCTCCTCCAATTTTACATAATTTTTCTAAATAAAAGCTCCTTATTATACCTGAATGATGATTATACATAAACATGTAGTCCTTATACAGAAGATATTATGCAGCACAAAACAAGTGAGCATGTAACATTATGCAACTAAGTCTCTTATAGTAAGATACCAGGCTCGTCGGAAGCAATTAAAACTTGGTACAGCCATGAAAGCAATGTATATGATGAGATCTATACTATGGGAGTGCCATAGGAAGAGAAACAATTTTTCCTGACGTACCACTTCTGATGCCCCTGCACTGAAGATGTCACAAGTTAGGACCAATGCAGTTTAAAGATGCCCCTGGATACACCCACATAATGTTTTGAAAAATGCAAAAGAAATAGGTCACTGACTTCATTATGTTATAGAACATATGGGCCATATGGCTTTCCAAGAATTAATACTTAACAAAGTTTGGTAATCCTGCGCCAAGCAGTATTGTATACATTTATCAGCTATTGGATGTCAAATATTTGGCAATTTTCACATAATCTTAAAGAGGAAATCCTGATACATTTTTCCATTAGTAGCAAGCGATCTTTTATATGCACCATCCCTCAAACAGGATAGCACATACCACAGCCTTTGATATACCAGTTGTGGGGCACTGGCTGGAATGAGAAGTAGCCCAATGGGTCCATCATCAATGGGGATCGATCTCAAACTGACCACACATCATGCGAGTGATTTACCACTGGGCTACATCCCGCCCCATTCTTAGAATATAATACCACACATACAAGTTTTAAGGCACTTTCCTACTTCTAACAACACACTGACTATATTTCAAACATATACTAAACAGCAAAACAAATGCAAATAAGTTTGGGTGTTGTTGTTTTTTAATTATCCAGTTTGAATCACACTAGCTTTTGTCTCCATAAACTGAATTAATTTTATCATGAAAAATATGTCATATATTAAAGTGACAGACCCTAGTTTTTAAGCACTACGATACATTTTTCACTATTATAGCCGTTTTTGGTATTTTAAATTAGAAGTGCCTACACATTTTATTATCTAGAACAGGCATGTGATTGAAACATTTCTAAAAAAAGATGAAAATTATACATGCATGCCAAAGGTACGCAATCGAAAGAAAAAACGGAAAGAAATGTTTTATTTAATGATGCACTCAACACATTTTATTTACGGTTATATGGCATCAGACATATGGTTAAGGACCACACAGATATTGAAAGAGGAAACCCGCTGTCGCCCCTTCATGGGCTACTCTTTCTGATTAGCAGCAAGGGATCTTTTATATGCACCATTGCAGACAGGATAGCACATACCACAGCCTTTGATATACCAGTCGTGGTGCACTGGTTGTGACGAGAAAAGTTTGTAATCAAGTACAGAATGCAAGGAAAATTAATTAAAGTAAAAAAAAATTAAAAGCAGAATTCTGCCAATTAGCGGTAGAAAATCACATGTCTGCTACTGCATTAATTTCTGTACACCTGCAGCGATTGTGGTCAACCAGGATTTTGCAATACCTCAAAATGCACTTTTTATAATGCTAAAAAAACACCTTTGTCTGAAAAATAATGGTTATCATGACAAGCTCTAAGTATTTCCAGACGTTATTTCCTGGTTCAAACATACATGTAACACTTTTATTAACTTCTGTTATAACCTTATCCAAATGTGTTACAGGTTTGTAGAGATTAACTAAACTTAGTGTCCAGTTTCAGGGATTGAAACTAGGGTCTGCGCCTTTAAAATATTAGCATTTTTTGTTGTTGTATAGTATATAAAAATATTATTGTAAAACACACATATATATTAAAAGTGAAAAATGCAACATAAAAAAAATACTGTAGTTCTACAGAGATAGGTTTGCCTGGCAGAAACTAAAGCAGCCAGAATGCTAGCAAGTTGAACTTCCATTAAACATTTTAAGATGCAATTATTTAACTTTCCCCCAAACTGACCAGTATTAAACAGTCACCTACTTTAAAAGACCACCTGACTAAATCTCAAGTCATCGAATAAACAGTTTATAGCCACGCATTAGCTAGGGCTTAAGACTGTATCAAAGTTGAGGCAATTAACATGGTGCACAAAATACAAATGGTCAAAATAATCCAGCCCAAATTTAGAACAAACATTTTGACCTCAAAATATTTAACCTCAAAATAACGCCCAAATTAAGTACAACATTTTTTACCTCAAAATATTCAACCTCAAAACCAGTGAAATGTTAAGTTTAACTGGATTAAAATGTACTTGAAAAGTATTTCTGCATATTGACAACTTCAGAGCAAATAAAACAAACACATGAAGTTTAGAATCGTGAAAAATTATATAATATACGTATATTGAATAAATATAATAAAAAATATGCCAAGTATTCATGGTATCCATTATTGGCAGTACTGAACTACAACGACCTTTCTGCACTAAGAAAAGACAAAAGTCTCTTTTGTGCCCAAATTAGTGAGTGCTACATTGTATAAAGCCTTGGTATTAGCCGATACTGTGGATAAATCAACTTCTTAGTCTGACCCTAAATATCTGCTACAAAATCTGACCATGCATAAGTCAAGGTCATCTTTTGTCCAGCTGTATGATGTACCAATTTTAATTTATATTGAGAACAAGTTTTTGTTACATAAATAGAGATTATTTTACAATACGAATGTCAGGATTATTGTATTACTCGAGCAAGAGCAAGGGTAATACATAAATCCTGACATGAGTTTCATAAAATCAGTATGATTCACACGCGTGTGTAATAATTATTTTATTATCCACATTATCAAAAATATTATTTGTATGAATAACAAGCTAGGACCATGTAAAAACGTTTAAAACATAACCAGAAAAAGACGATGAAATGACAATATTTTGGTGAGCCTCTACATAGGTGTAGATGTAAAAGAGGGGAAGCAGCATCATTTCCCGAAATTACGTCATTCGTTGTGCACAGGAAATCACTATTACACACGTATGTCATACTGGTTATATTTCCCTGAACATCTTGAACTTTGTGGATAAAAATTATCTTTACAGGACTTTAGCAGTCGTATCAAAATTATGACTTTACGATAATAATTCCATGCAACAACTTGTTGCATCAGAATATTTGTTACTTCTCCTTTTTGGGAAAGTATATTTTTATAGGCTTCAAAACTCAGCTTATACACAGCAATATACGGTAGTGTAAACTGACCTGTATTTAACAGCCATCTCTTTTAAGAAGCTTGTTCTGAATATGTACCTAAAACCCGATAACATGACATGACATAAGAAGGAATTTATAGACAGCTGCTCCTAACAGGTTTGACAGGAAAAGACATACTTTAAAAAAGATCCAACCCAAAGTCATGTTATGATATGATGTTTGTACAAAACTTTCCAATACTAAATACACATATCTGGTACATTACCCTGTAATATAGTAAAACGATACAGTAAACCAATATTATGCTCAGATACTTACACAAAAACAATTAAAAGGTATGGAGGATAAAAAAAAAAAATTGTTTTGTTGTTCAGGTTATTTTTATGGTTTGTTGAGGTTTTCGGTGCTTTTTGGGGTGATTTGTTTTGGGGATGGTGGTGGTGTGTGTGGGGGTTTTGATATGGGGGAATGGAGCTGACTATGGAACAAAGAGTACACAGACCAAATTGCGAAACGCCAACTCAGTGAAATATTATTTATAGCCTGTGGTGGATGAATGGATGGATCGTCTGGTCCCCTCAGAGCTGAATGACCTCTGTAAAATGCTATATACATTGTCTAAAAACAAGGGGAAGTGACTTTTAACATCTGCCAATATTTTGTTCGACTGTAACTGTGGAATACATGGGTGTTATTAATCTTTTAAATATTCTTCTAAGCTACGAGTGTCTTGGATGTTTTCCCTGTGGTTTTGTTTGTTTCTTTATGGAGGATAACAAAGTACATGTATTGACCAACTTACAACAAAACATGTATCTTAAGACATGGTAAAAACAAACAGAGCCAAATTTACACTGGTGTTTAAGCATTGTAAATGTATGCAGTTACATGTATATGTGTTTATTCCAGTGTTCAACAAATATTTGAGAAAGTCTCTAGCCCTCGGAAAAGCTTTGGCTAGTGCCTTATATGTATTAGCCCAGAACAAAAAATGTATTCACTAGCCGAGATCCAAGGCTAGCATATTTATTGAACTCTGTACGACAAAAACAGGTTTTGTAAATTTGGCCATTATTGTATAATTTAGCCTGATTTGTGACATGTTTCCCGAGTAAAACAAATTCGATGGAATTTTCTTAATCCATAAAAATGTCCCATCCCATATATATAAAATGATAAACGGTCCCATTACACACTGCATCATTCATGAAAATCCCTGTATACATACACAATAAGATAAACAGTCCATTGTGGTGGCAAAGTTTACGGCATCAGTTTGTGGGAACATAATACTATCATACACATACATGTACAAGCAAAAACAAATAAAAAAATCATCGAATCAAATGATTCAACACTTTATGTAACTAAAGAATAATATGCACATTCATTTTGGTTGATACAACATGGTTAGGAGGGTGCAACCAGTCAAGAAGTCTTACAGAATTCTTTATGGAAAAGTGAACCAATGGTGTGTCAGCTTATAAATGTTCTGGGTGTTCTCTTAGACAGTCAATAAAGGAAGATGGATTCATTTCTCTGGCACAGATCTTGTGAACGGCTACAAACAGCGGAAACCTGGATGGGAAAAAATAATAATTTTAAACAGTAAATACATGTAAAATAGCATAAGGTTGGTAAGTACATTGTACTGGCTTCACAGCACCAGGGCTACTTTGGGTGTGGGGAAAAACTTGCAAAATTTATCCATGAATTTTTTTAAATTGCAGACACGCATCATCATTTTCACAAAAATACCAAATCACTACATAAATTCGTTCGCCAATTTCAAATAAAATTCACAACTGGCGAACTTGGTGAGTGAAAGAGCTAGCCCTGCTTAGACCTCTCTTCCTTAACATTTTAATAGTTAATGTATTTAAATGTTCAAGTTGTGTGCTTCATAACAACTTGCTCCATTTAACACATTATCCTATTTTATCCTAACATAAAACAGCCACTTTGACAACAGATTTGTTTTTTATCATGTTACATATCAGACTTCTTTTTTCTAACATTTTAAAATGCATTCTCAAGTCGTGTGCTTCATAAGAACTTGCTCCATTCAACACATTACTAGACCCAGTGAGTTTCTGCGATCGTGGAAAGCGGACGAAATTTACAGAATTTCCATTGTGAAATGGAATTACGATTTTCCACGAAGTTAAACAAATTAATATCAACTATTACTACATACTGTAAAACTGACTATTGGCCAGTGTGCAGTACTATTGTCAAACACGTAGTGTCATATTTACCAAGGATACAATCAGCCACGCAGAGCTGAAAAACACCCGCTAGATTGGATTATTATAAGTAAATACTTTGCGAACGTTAGCGAAACATTTGCTGGCTGAACTTGGGGCTGTTTATTGCTTAGTCTGTTGCGCCTGTGCAGACGGCACAGGTTTTTTTTCCAGGAGTAAGTTCAGCCAGGAGTTTGTCGATAATGCTCGTTTTGAAGACTGACTTTTATGCTACATATTAAACTGAATGACCACTTCGGGAACCAGTCAAAACATGTTTGCAAACATTTAGCAAAAACCATCTTGCTTAACATTGCATTGTTACTTTATTTCTGCTGTGTCATGCGCATACTTCATATTGCAGACGACGTTAAGACTGTCAAAGCGGTGATAAAAATAATTATCTCGCTTTCATGTAAAATTCTTTAATTTCATTGGTTTTCTGCTGTTGGAAAAAATCCGGAGCCAAATTCTCTTGTACCCCGTCTAATTTCCAACAGTTTCCAGACACCCAGTTAATGCTAAAGCAATAATTAGATTATAAATAACATTGATAATCAATAAATTAATTAATATCTGTTTCAGACAATTTCTTATTACCAAAATTTGAAGTTAAAAACTTGTTTATCGATGGAACTATTTTTCGTCATAGGCAAGTGGTTTCGTTCGTGTCCAATGATCTTCTTTTTTTTTATATGATATATTTGACAAAAAGTACGTTTTATTTTTTTCATCTTTTAAAACTTAAAAAATTAATATTTTGTCAAAAATTATAAAAAATCAAAAAGTAAACAGCGTTGTCTGCCTGTTATTTTAATTTGTCACAACTTGTGTTATTTAAATGTTAATTAGGCCTACATATGTATTCTGAAACGGAAGTTGAACCAGTTATGGATCACTGGTCGATGCAAGTGGTTTACACTTACCCAATGAGCCTTGCGGAACACTCACTCAGGGTTTGGAGTCTGTATCTGGATTAAAAATCCCATGCCTCGACTGGGATCCGAACCCAGTACCTATCAGCCTGTTGACCGATGGCCTAACCACTATGCCACCGAGGCAGGTACACAGACAGAAGGAAGGACAGAGATTAAACCTATAGTTCCCTCCGGTGGGATGGTAGGGGTCTAATAAAAAAAAGACTCATCAGCTTACCTATCACATAGCTTTCTTGTCTCCAACATTCCGAACACCTCTCTAGCCACCCTGGGTCCTTGAAAACTTTGACCTTTGAGGATTTCTTTCTCTAACACACGAACGCTCTGAAAACAACATGTATTTTATTACCATAACAGGCCCTGGAGGTGTGTGTATGTGGGGGGGGGGGGGGGTTGGGGTTAGTAGGAGCAGCTGTTAGAAAATAATGGTGGTTTCTGCTAACTTTTTAAGTTTAATAGATAATTTAGCAAAATTTTCTACAGCCCTGATATATTATATGCAGTATCATACTATCAGACATTATAGTTAAAGAAAACATAGATAATGAGAAAGGAAGCACAATGTCATTATAAAATAAACTTGAAAAAGATTTTAAAAAGTTAATTTTGTTTAACAACACCACTAGAGCACACTGATTTATTAATCCTACATTAGCTATTTAAGTAAGTTTGACATATAGTCTCAGAGAAGAAACCTGCTACATTTTTTTTCATTAGTAGGAAGGATCTCTGACATGCACCATCCCATGGCCTTTGATATACCATACAATGTTCCAGTCACTGATGGGGATCGATCCCAGATTGACCCTGCAATAGCCAAGCACTTTGCCAGTGGGTTCTGTCCCTCTC
Source organism: Dracogyra subfuscus (assembly GCA_016106625.1). Lineage (NCBI taxonomy): Eukaryota > Metazoa > Mollusca > Gastropoda > Neomphalida > Peltospiridae > Dracogyra > Dracogyra subfuscus. The sequence continues at coordinate 17,049 of JAECMU010061599.1, forward strand.
CCATAGATTACCCCTCCCACCCCAAGCAGCTTTCGAAATTCATGGCAGCAATCGGCAATGCCATCGCAAAACCTATCACAAACTTGATTTGCAATGGCATTTCATTGCCGTTGCAAATCTGTGAGTGGTGAAAAGTCTGTAGGCATTGCTCTCTGAACTGTCCAATTACAGATCCCCGAAAAAAGCATAAATGTATTATCGTGTGTAGCTCAGTTTCCTCAATTAATATAAATTGGTTTATTGCAGTATAGAAACTTATGAAAGTAAAGTTGAGATGTTATATTTTAGCATATTATTACAACAGTGAATCATATATGAAGACTTTTGACATCATTAATCTTTTCTTTAAAATTGCCACTGTAGTGCCGTTGCAAAATTGATTTGCAATGGCACTTAATTGCCATAGCAAACGTGTCTGAATTTCAAGGGCTATACATGTAGCCGTCGAGTACTGTACTTGAATAAAACTACATATACAATACACCTATAGTGTATGTGCAATTTACAATTTGTCCAGCGATACGTGCAAATCATTTCAAAACAATTAATGGTTTTGTCTTTTTCAATGCATGATGCTGTACACTGCAAACTGCATAAACCAATGCCTTTTTAACACTGCACACCTGACACACAATGTGTGAACATTTACTTAATTCATAACATATGTGTAGGGCACCATATATCACATGAACCATCGTTCTCATTGCATGTCAATTATATACTTTTTAATGTTTTATTTAACAACAAACTCAACACATACCACTAGTTGCAAACTTAAAAAGAAAACTAATTTTGATGCAAGTTTGAGGCTGATTAGATTATAAAAATATACTTCATGAAACCAAACAATACTGTAAAGTTGTAAACTCAACTTCTGGTTGTAAATGTAAAATCTGAAATATGGTGCCCTCATGTGTTGAACATTATGTGGTTGCCACAGTAACATCACTGCAACTGCAAAGTGCAGAACATCAGACACAAAAAAACTAGTAATAGATACAACAGAAGATACAAAGAGTTCATTTCTAAAATTCTGTATATAGAGGATTCATCACAAATGTTTTTCAATATGGAAAATGTCAATAGAGTAAATAAATAAATAAATAAATAAATAAATAAATAAATATATATATATAATTATATATATATACCGTATATCTTCGCCTGTAAGTCGACCCTGCCTATAAGTCGACCCCC
>JAECMU010061609.1:0-16075 GCA_016106625.1 Dracogyra subfuscus
AGTTTAGAATTTTTATAGTGACCTTGCTCAAATTAAAATTATACATACATGTATACTGTTCTTGAATTAAATGTGTGTTGTAAATAATAAATAACATTTAGTAAAGTACAAAGAAAGAAATGTTTTATATAACGATGCACTCAACACATTTTATTTACGGTTATATGGCATCAGACATATGGTTAAGGACCACACAGATATTGAGAGAGGAAACCCACTGTCGCCACTTCATGGCTACTCTTTCCTATTAGCAGCAAGGGATCTTTTATATGCATCATCCCACAGACAGGATAGCACATACCACGGTAGTAAAGTACAAGATATTCATAAAATTAGAAGCTTTGTATTTTCAACCATCACATGAAAAATATTACATGTATAATGTATGTGAAAAGAAAGAAAGAAATGTTTTATTTAACGACGCACTCAACATATTTTATTTACGGTTATATGGTGTCAGACATACGGTTAAGGACCATACTGATTTTGAGAGGAAACCCACTGTCGCCACTTCATATGCTACTCTTATGTCGATTAACAGCAAGGGATCTTTTATTTGCATTTCCCACAGGCCTCACTGTCTGGAGTTGATATCTGGATTAAAAGTCCCATGCCTCGACTGGGATCCGCCTGTAAACCGATGACCTAACCACGACACCACCGAGGCCGGTAAATAATGTATGTAAGTCTGAATAATACTGTGTAATTAAAAAGCTAAAACCCAATATATATTTTATTCTAGTGTCAATGAATATAAAAAGACACACCAGGTGTTACTAATGCCAAACAATATTAATGTTATCAATACCAGCATTACATTTTTATATCTACAGGAAACCAGTCTTTTGTAATAATCAAATTATTTTTCATAGTAATAGCACTACACATACCTTTGATCATTCCATCCTGGAGGTATTACAATCAATTTGTTCTCTTTCACCTGTTCACACGGATGTCATATTTACAGATATGTGTAATGATTGCTGTCAGTAATAATCAATGTGGGGTTTATCTGTTTAATAATTGTGGGGTGAGAGAGGGCAGATCGGTATTCATCAGAACAAAACTCGATACAACCACCAGCCTGTTCACATTAATGGTTCAATAAGCAAAGGTAAAATAAATTACTTTCTGTAGAGTTTGTTCTGACCAAAGTCTTGACACCTTGGATGTTAGAGTTTATTTAATTATTTACATACTTTTAAAATAATTTCAGACAGACATGACACTACAGGCTGGAAACATAATTTGTTACACATTGTCATGGATACAAGCTGTATTTGTGAGAACATATACATGTGTGTTATACAGCATTCCTAGATATTCACAGATGTAATGGAAACAACCCCGGTTCTAACAATTACATGCTAATTAGAATGGAGGTCACACTACATGTAAAATGCATTCTGCTAATCCTCTGTTTGGAACATGAAAGAAAAGCATTGTGTAATCATGTAATGACATCTCAGCTGGGCTTAAAATTAATGGCCGTTGCTGTTATAGGACAACCGGCCTCGGTGGCCTAGCGGTTAAGTCGCCGGAAAACAAGCTGGTAGGTACTGGGTTCGCAGCCCAGTACCAGCTCCCACCCAGAGCGAGTTTTTAAGGACTCATTGGGTAGGTGTATGGCCGCTACACCTTCTTTTCTCTTTCACTAACAATAACAACTAACCCACTAATTTCTATTCTGTCCTGGACAGACAGCTCAGATAGCTGAGGTGTGTGCCCAAGACAGGCGTGCGCTATAACAGCTTGCTCTGAATGTGCACGTTAAACAATACTGAAAATGAAAAAAAAAAAAAAAAGTTATAGGACTTGGTCTGGGAGCTTATCGATGACATTTTGTTTCTGTCACTGTAAAAATTATTGCCACTGAGTAAAAGCATAATTTCTTTTTTATTTACTTTGAGATTTTTTAATTTTGGGTTTATGTGATGAAACACTGTATATTTTTTACATCAGTAGCAAGGGGTCTTTTATATATGCACTATTCCACAGACAGGATAGTACATACCACAGCCTTTTATATTCCAGTGTCAAAACAACCAGTTGTTGGACACTACGCATTCCTCAGTCGGCACAATACAATGGTAAAGCACTTGCTTGATGCACGGTTGGTATAGGATCAATCCCCGTCGGTGGGCTCATTGGGCTATTTTTTATTCCAGCCAGTATGTATACCATGACTGGTATATTAAAGGCTGTGGTATGTGCTATCCTGTCTGTATGATTGTGTATAGAAGAGACCCCTTGCTACTGATGGGGAAATGTAGCAGGTTTTCTTCTTTATGACTACAGTGAAACTCCTTTAAACCAGACACTCTCAGGACCAAGTAAAAAGAATGGTTTTATAACATATCCAGTTTAGAGAGGTTCTCTTCTGTTGAGATATTTAAAAAGGGGCCGCAACAAATGTCTGGTTTTGAGGGAATTCCAGTTTACAGAGGGTCCAGTTTTGAGAGGTTTCACTGTTTATGTCAAGATTACCAAACAGTTGACATCTAACAGCCATCTTTAAGACTGTGAGAGAACAAAAATGCTGCTGCAACATAAACCACTCCTGCCAAATAGTCAAACTCCTAGTGAGAGAATATACTATGGTGTGGGGCACAAGTTGGGCTGGGGGAAAAACCCTGAAGGGTTCACTAAAGGTGATAAACTGTACGACCCATCACACTCTACCACTAAGCTAGTATATCCCACCTGAAGAACTGAAAACACAACGTCTGACTTCGGTCGGCCAACCGGCCTCGGTGGTGCAGTGGTCAAGCCATCGACTACAGGCTGGTAGGTACGGGGTTTAACCCAGTGCCGGCTCCCACCCAGAGCGAGTGTAACAACTCAATGGGTAGGTGTATGACCACTACACCCTCTTTTTTCCTTTTCTGTCTAACAACTAATATTCTGTCCTGGACAGACATCTCAGGTAGCTGAGGCGTGTGCCCATGACAGACGTGCGCTATAACAGCTTGCTCTGAATGTGCACGTAAAACATTTTTGACTTGACTTGACTCGAAAACACAAGATCAGTAAGGCATGCTCATTTAGCAACTCTAGAAAATCAGAATACTTTAGTAATTGGAATCCCAAACAAGTGATGTGGAATTCAGTTTGAACAATTCGTGATGCTGAGGTGGCATTCATGACAATGAGGTAGGATGCATAAGCAGAATCAAAGATGGCAGATGTTAATGCATGCATGTGCAAGCAGTCCTCTAAAACCACCATGGAGATATTATCACCAACCAACATAGGATCAGTTATGTTCGAATCATTAAATTGTAAGCTTACATGTACGGTAGTTCTCACTGAATTCCAACTGCCCAAATAAGCACTACCAGTAAGCTACATGGGAAATGATCAATACTGTCTACTACAGAGTTAAATTCGTTCTTCAAAATATGGAAAACCATTGCCCTTTAATTACCACTAAATATTATTTATTTATAACACTATATTAATTAATCTCAGAATGACAGTTGGTATGTTATACAATAATTTGTCAATTATGTATATTGCACATAATATGTCAGTAATAAATTAAACACATGACATTGTGCAGGAATGTTAGTTAGTTATTACAAAGACTGATAAAGTGGGGGATATGTCTGAACATGACCATATCCACTGAAGGTTCACGTATTGCAAACTATGGCGGGGCAGAACGTAGCCCAGTGATAAAGTGTTTGCTTAATGTTTGGGATCGATCACCATCAGCGGGCCCATTGGGCTATTTCTTGCTCGAGCCAGTGCACCACAACTGGTATATCAAAGGTTATTGTATGTGCTATCCTGTCTGTGGGATGTTGCATATATTTAGTTCACGATACACTCAACACACTTTATTTATGGTTATATGGTGTCAGACATATGGTTAAGAACCACACAGATATTGAGAAAGGAAACCCGCTGTCATCACTTCATTGGCTACTCCTTTTCAATTTGCAGCAGGGATATTTTATATGTACCATCCCATAGACAGGATAGCACATACCACAACCTTTAATGTACCAGTCATGGTGCATTTGCTGGAGTGAAAAATAGCCACTGCTGGGGATCGATTCAAAACTGACCACACATCAAGCGCATGCCTTACCACTGGGCTACATCTCACCCCACCCAACCACACAAAAGAGTACCGACAGATACATGGTACATAACTTATATATGTATTTGGTGATCACAGTTCATAATTGCACCTATACTTGAAGAGCTTGTCTAACACTGTAAGTTGCACCTGTCACCACTGGTTTGTCCAGTAGCTACATGACTGCTGGAGTTACATGGCCCATGTAGTCTCCATGGCAGGGTCAATAATAATGGAAACAATCAATCAACTTAGTTCCACGACAAAGTAACTAATTTTATTGATTAGACCAATTTATCTAAGCCGGTGTAATCAAGTGGAGAAAGGCCAGATGCTCTCTGCGATAGTGAAAACCTGGAGAATGGGATTATACCTGGATAATGTGGCTAGCCGTGTTATTTTAGTCATTAACTGATTCACAGGTTTGGGGCATCCATTGTAAGGCTGTGTTTGTGCAGCCACACAAGGGAGTGTGAAAATGTGGCCTTTTATGACAGGTGGCTGCTTAATACAGTGGAGAAAGGTTACTTCTCAACATATTCCCTGTAGAGTAAAAAATGTTGACCTATTTGTAAAATATATTTTTTAAATTCTCATTTGGGAATATATGATCTATTGCACTCCTGGTAAAGGTCTGCAATTTTAGTTCAATCAACCAGTAGAAAGGTGCCAGAAAGCCATCCTAGAAAAACTGTCTAGCTCACATCCCCTAGATGGTAATGTACCCTTTTCATTGATTAATTGGTCTCGTCATTAAAGAGGTAAGATAGTCGGTGCTACCAGCTCCTTAAGTCATTCAATAACAAAGGCAGTATGTGATGTCACATAACATGTAACACTGCATGTGTTTCTTCTAGTGGTGTAATATACTGAACAAACTTCCGCTAACTTTGCTTGAACATAACTTTCATGAAAACAAACCGGGGGAATAATTGTTATATATGTGATTAAAGAGTGTTCCATGATGCATCGTTTGGTGCAAAAGTCATGGCCATAGGTTAACAGAAACTGCGAGAAATTTTGACCAAGTGTGGTAAGGGTTAAAAAAACAAAAAACACCCACTCAATAACAGGTATGACCACCTCTTCAACTGACCACTGCAGTGCATCACAGGCACATAGAATTGACTAAAGTGTTGATTTCTGCCTGTGGAATATTGTTCCATTCCTGAATGAGCTCTTGACGAAGTTTGTTGATGTTAGCAGGTAGGCTGAGCCGATGCCTGAATCGTCCATCCAGACTATCCCAGACATGCTCGATGGGGTTGAGATCAGGACTTTTAGTGGGCCAGTCATCAATGAAATCAATGTTATTTGTCCTAAGAAAATTTACAGTGTCTCTAGCTGTATGAAAGGTGGCATTATCATGCTGAAAAATCGAGATATTGGCATTGTTATGGAACTGAGGAATGATGTGATGAGCGAGAATGTCATCGTGGTAACATTGAGCATTTAAACTGCCATGAAAGACGATTAGTGGTGAACGATAACCATGGGCAATGGCTGCCCAGACCATGACAGAATTTCCACCCCGATACGATCTTGTTCAAGAACACAACAGTCAGCATAACGTTCATTTCTCCTACGGTAGACACGCACCTTGCGATCACCACATTGTAAAGAAAATCTGGATTCATCCGAAAAAAGAACGGTATTCCAGCATCACCGTATCCAACGAGTATGTACACGTGCCCAATTAAGATGATTTAGATGATGAAGTTGCGTTAAAACGCATCCGACGTAAGGACGTTGTGCATGTAAACTGTTTTCCCGCAGACAATTACGAACAGTTTGCCCACTGATTCGATTATGAAGACCAGGTGTGTTAGCAGCAGTAGCAGTGACAGTGGAATCAATTGCGCAAATGCGTCTTCATGATATAGCGGTCTTGACTATGCATTGTAACAAGCAGACGTCAACAACGTGGCAAGTCGTTGGTGCTTCCTGTCATTCGAAATCTTACGTGAAGATTTCGTATTGCTCAGCTAGAACTCCCAACATGCCTTGCAACGTCTTCTGTCGACATGCCAGCATCAAGCATGCCATGTCATGGTACAAAAATACAATGCAGTGAATTTTATAATACTGTATTTGACCAGAAATTAGCCCATGTCTTTGAATAAAGCCCCTCCTTTTTGATAGCATTTAAAACATTAGGCTCCTATTTGTAAATAAGCCCACCACCAACTTCTCACCTTATCACAGTGAATGTAAGTTCACTCAAAGTTCATTTAAATGGTCACACCTCCTACAGACAATTAAACACAAGTGTAACACAATGTTTTACCACCAGTGAGGGGATAAATTGGTAATTATACTACAATTATAAGACTGATTGAACTAGAAAATATTTCTGGTACTCCTCCTATTGTAGATGGTTTTTCTGACATTCGTCTCAAGAAAATCAGTCCATCGATATTGCTCAAACTGGCTCCAAGGTTTGATTTTCTTGAGAATCAAGATCATGTCAGAAAAACCATATACAAAAGGACTTGTGCCAGAAACTATTATTCTACATCTTGTTTGTGCAAAAGTATAATTAAAACACAGTATAATCAAAAACAAGAAGTCTCCAGCACAGTAACTTAGTTATAGGCTTCATGCACGTATGAGGGGCAGGACGTAGCCCAGTGGTAAAGTGCTCACTCGGTCTGGGATCAATCCCATTGGCCTATTTCTCGTTTCAGCCAGTGCTTCACAACTGGTGTAACAAAGGCTGTGGTAAGTACTGTCCTGTCTGTGGGATGGTGCATATAAAATATCCCTTGCTGCTAATCGAAAAGGGTAGCCCATGAAGTGGTGACAGCAGGTTTCCTCTCTATATCTGTGTGGTCCTTAACCATATGTCTGATGCCATATAACCATAAATAAAATGTGTTGAGTGCATCATTAAATAAAACATTTCCTTCATGCAGGTATGTGTGCCAGACAACAGCTTAAGATGTGCAGCACTTGTTATAAATTTACTAGTAATCCCTTTGTTATGTGTTTTCTTCTATATATATCATACACCTGTACACCCACAGACATACCTGTACTTGTACTGTTGTCAGTTATAAACAATATTCTAGTAATGTTTTATCATCTAAGAGGCATGTTTATATAACACACTAACTTTTCCATGTGATAATACACTCAAAAGGATGCTAGATGTCTGAAGATTCAATTTATTCCATTATAACCTTCAGCAAACACATGTGAACAGCCATATAGATGTTTGGAGATGCTATTTTCTGTTATTGCAGCATTCCATGTCCATTTCTCAGTAGCGTATGTACATTACATGCAAGGACACAGCTGTAGGCATAAAACAGTACATTCCAATAAAACAGTTGTTTTCTATATATTCTGCACTTTTTTTCTTTCTTTTTTTGGTCCAAGGGAATTATTCTCATTCCATCTTGTACTATTATATCAAAAGGTTGTGGGAATGCTCTATGCCCATGGAAACCTATAATGGAAATGCATATTTGCATAGTGTTTTTTTTCTACCTCCAGGAAAGGTTCTGCAATTTTAATATAAGTTTGATAGCAAACAGCTACTAATTAAACAGTGTACGGTGGTATCATTAAACAAAACACATCTTTTTTTAATTCTATATTTAATTTCCATTGTCATGATGTGGCATACTATAGCAGTCAGTGTGAGTAAATAAAAACTTCAACAGCTTTTATTTACAGACCTATGACATGTATCCTATCAGTTTGTTTAGGTTAGTGACACTGTCAGCTAAATGTCACTCCAAGTTCATGGCAGTGTCAAGTAATTTATGTGATTTATTAAACACACCTGGATTACCCAGAGTTCAACAGCCTAATTTAATTACTATACAGGATGCTCACATGATGTGTGGTCAGCCTAGGATCAATGCCTATCAGTGGGTCCACCTAGCTATTTCTCATTCCAGCCATGACTGATATATTAAAGGTCATGGTATGTGCTATCATGTCTGTGGGATGATGCATATAAAATATCCCTTATTAATGAAAAAGTGTAGAAATGGTTATACACATGGTAGTGTTGTATATCTATATATATAGTCAAATCTTTTTTAGTGGCCACCTGTATTCAGCAGTTACCTAACTAAAGTGGCCATTCTTTTCCTCCCAAATGATTTATAATGTAAATGCACCTGTAATAATTGGTCACCTGGCTAATGCGGCCAGCAGCCACCTAAATCGGATCCCAAATCACCAAAATACCTGCAGCCACAGTAAAGTTGTACTATTGTATAAATATGGTATTTTAACAACAGCGATAAGGTGTACCTTCAGGAATACTAGTACCCATTCAGTCCAGACATCTCAAGTAAGTATGACTCTGGAATGTATCTAATTGCCTCAGGGCAGACTCCACTTGACATATGTAGATTCACTTACTATGACAATAAACTGCATGAAGTAGGAATTAAATAATTAAATGGGAAAAGAAAACAAACTTGTTGAGAACAGTTAATTTAATACATTCTATTTGCATTATTTTTTATAGAGACGACATGTCAACAGTTGATTTATAGTCAACTGTGAAGAACATATCTGTTGATTAGCAGTACAGATGGTAAAACAAGAAACAACAACAAATGTTTTAACATAATATGTGGCAACCTGTACTCAGCGGCCACCTGTCTTACACGGTCACTTTTAAGTACTCCCTCCTGTGGACACAGAAATAGGGGTGTTTTTTTGGTGTTATTTCCAAAACACTTTCACTTTTCTTCTTACGTCAAACAAAACAGAAATTATTTACCAAAAAAACAGACTATAGTATGGATATAATCTAGTTGTGTTTTGATATATTTCTTGATAAGCTGGGTTGGAGGGGGGTGTATATGGATGTATCTAACTACAGTATATCTTCAAATCTCCACATATTTAAGTATTTAGACCATAATACTGGTAAATTTAAAGGCAAATATCAATTGCACTAAAGGACACCACTCTATCAGTATATAATGCCAAACAAACAGAACAGCAAAATCAATGGCAGGTGATGTTTTTGTCAATATTCGTTAACACAGGTAAATACCACATGGATACTGGCATTTACACGTCGGCTGACAAGGAGTGGCCTTGACATTTCAATTTCCAAATCAAGACAAATGCAGGTTAACCACATCAAGCCTCATGTTTATTGTTTTGACTTTTCTTTATTTTGTTACTGTACATATAACTAGTGGTACACACAGTATTCAGTAATGTTTTTAGCAGAATTAGATAAATATGTTTGTGAAATTCTGGTAGCAGACTCTTTAAACAATTAATTATTATAGTTATAGAAATTAGTTTCCTTAATTCCACTTCACTGGAAGTGTTCTCTTGATGGAGGGTAACTACCCACCAAGTCGAAGTTTGTGACAATTAAATGCTAAATAATGTCATTATAGATGTGACCTCCTCCTGTTAATAAATGTTTTCTGCCAGCACCATCTTTTTTTTTTACAAAAATATGTGAAGCCATGAAAATATTTCCAAACAGTTACTTTAAGAATGGTATATGTATGTTAAATGCTTGTGCAGTATGTGCATATATAGAATAGATACTTGGCTCTTAAGTGGTATGAATATCTTATGTGACATCAGGTGTGATTGTTGTTGGGGTTTTATTTTGTTTGTTTTTTGGGGTGTTGCTGTGTTTCACAATCAAGACCTGTATAATATATCAGGCTGTTTATAACATGAACATATTCTGTGACAGGATTGGACCTCCTCCGTGAACCTACTGGGTTTTTCTCATCCCATCCAGTGCCCATAACTAGTATATTAATGGCCATGGTATGTACCATCCCATTTGTTGAAAAATGCATTTAAAAGATCCAATAACAATGACATCCAATAACCCATGACATCATCATGGGCATGATTAATTACTGTGTGCTAGTGGCATCATTAAGAAACCCAAATGTTTAATAAACAAATATTTATTTCCTTTAAAAGTTAAATACCTAAAGTGAAGTGATTCGCTGCTCTAAGCACGCATCTCAAGAACATGTTAATTATCTGATCAACACAAATTACAGGCGCAGTCATCATGATGGGAGCAAAATGAACTCGTCAAAGATGCGCCGGGGACAAATAGAGAGATAATGGACGGACTGCACTCATTACATGAGGAAATGAAGAACAATCCATCAGTTTCTACCAGGAAGCTGGGACGAAGGAGAGAGTCTGTCTCACACACCTCGAGCTAAACATTAACACTACAATGTTTAAACTGGGACAAGGAACGGAATGTCGGTTTCATGACACCTCAGCACATTGTTTAATCAGAATGAAAGAATGAATGAATGGATGTTTAATATAAAGTGTTTGTTTTGTTTAATGACACCACTAGAGGACATTGTTTTAATAATTATCAGCTACTGGATGTCAAACATTTGGTAATTTTGTCATATAGTGTTTAGAAAGGAAACCTGGTACATTTTTACATTAGTAGCAAGGGATCTTTTATATGCACCATGCCACAGACAGTATAGCACATACCACAGTCATTGATATACCAGTCATGGTGCACTGGCTGGAACGAGAAATAGCACAATGAGCACACCGATGGGGATCGATCTCTAACTGACCGCTCATCAAGACAACGCTTTACCACAGGGTTATGTCCTGCCCCAAAATATTGGTTTAACAACACCCCAGCACACTGTGTAATTACAAATAATGAATGATAGTTTAACAACACCCCAGCACAAGGATGTTCATCTGCTATTGGATGACAAAGGTGTTTAATCAGTGGCTGAGAGACAGATTCCAGTAGACCATATTTACATGTTTCAGTATGTCTGTAGCTCTTAAATCTTTTGCAAGCAGAAATTAAAGATATTGTTTTCTATTATTTACTTAATTTTTCAAAACTGGATTATTTTTGTTTTAAATACTTAACATGGCAATATGTATGAATTCCTCAAGTCACATATTTTTGTCATAAGCAGATGGACATATATAATTTTGACACTTGTGTTTTATTTACAGTAAACAATTTTCCTTGAATTAGACATCACATAATACTGTTTTTTACTATACCAGTTGTACAGCAAATGTTGCTTGCAATAAGAACTAATACAATTAGACCATAACAATTTACTTGTAACATCAGTACTGTTAACCACTTGTAACATCAGTATTCTGATCTGACAAAGCATCACTTTGCTCAAGACAAGCACTTTACCACTCAAATACATCCATTTCTTCTACTGAAATTTATTTTCATGTAAGTTACGGTACTATATTCAATATAATAATAATAATGTAACATTTTCATCAAGCATATTGCATCTGGTTTGTAATGACATAATTGGACATAAAAGTTCCAATTGAGCCACAGTGAGCCAGCACAGCTCAGTAAGTAGATGTCTTAATAGTATTTTCCCCTAGGCCAAAATCATATCAAATGAAGCAATGCAAAATTTCCATCAACACGCACAATGCCTCACGCTTTTCTTCAGCAAGCGCGAAAGAAAAATCATTCATCCCATGGAAGTACAATATCGGCAAAAAGTGGAGCCTTCAATTTCCGTGACAGGTTCACTTGCAGTATTGATTTTCACCAGCCACTGTTACACGTCCTGACAGTGATGATCTGTTGCTGGAATCATCCTAAATGAACTCTCACACAATCAGCCTTGCTTACAGGCATCATATTATTCCCTCTCCTCCTTCAAGACCACGCTGTTATTATATATGTTAAAACTCTTCTCTCTTTGATATAAGACTTATAGTTGCCTTTGGGGAAAAATTATAGTAGAAATAATGAATAGCATTAGGTGCCGGCACACTAAGAAACGAGTCTGACCCAAGATCCAAGTGCTGAGTTAGAAAAATCAATGGGATTTATTGTAAAATATAAAAGGTAAATTACACCGAGGTCAAGACAGAATGGTGTGTGCATGTGGTTGTACAGACTACTGGCATGTGGGAGTTTTTTTAATTACCGTCTTTGAATGGAAGTAAATGAAGGGCATCGGTGGAAAATATGGCTGGATGAGCTGAAGCCAACAGGAAACGGCTTAAAGTGTCGTGAATAAAAAATAATTTCCACATGAGAATACTCATTCTGTTTATTCTTGTGTGCTCATTTTCCTCTCCATAATTTAAACAGTCACATAAGGAACATAAAATATAATGATGACCTTGTTTCATGCATGCATGCACACATACATTCATACATTCACACACACATTCACATACACATTCACATACACATACACATTCACACACACACACACACATACACACAGACACACACACACTCGTATACACACACATTCACATTCACACACACACACACACATAAACACTCACACCTATTCACACACACATTCACTCACACATACATAAACACACACACATTCACACACACACACACACATACTCATGCACACATACAAAAACATGTTAAATAAATACAGCTAAATGTATATCCTGCATTTATTTATTTTTACAGGGTTTTTTTTAGAGTGAATTGTAAATCTATTACATATTTGTTCTAAAATTCCTATTAGTTTAAGTCTTTTGACATGATAACCACTTTAATTTTGCCCAGCATGTCAACCTGTCAGTAGTTACATAATACATTCAGGTACATGTGCAATGTACATATTACAGGGTCGCTCACAACTGTTTCTATGTACAGGCATTGCTAGAATATCAGTTCATTAAATAATTAGGCTTTGTCACAACTTGTGTCCAGCAAGCAGATTGGCTATGTAATGTCATTGTGTTCCACATGTGAAATGAAAATTAGCTTCTGTGACTAGACTTGCATTGAAGAAAAGTTTTCAACCGTACCTTGTTAATTCACTTGTTTTTGTCACACCCTATTGTCGCCAATACAAAACAGCCAATGTCCATCTGGCATGTTAAATGGTTAACTGGCCACTTTATGTGTATAAATCAGAAGAAGAAAGAGCTGGACATGTTAATTCATTTAACTTCTGTCATTGCCACATCTGTAAACTTGCAGGTTTCAGAGAAAAGAGCTGGACAATTAGAATGTGTTAATTCACTGGACAATCTATCATTGTACCATATCTAAACCTGCAGGTTTGAGAGAAAGGGCTGGACAATTAGAATGTGTTAATTCACTGGACAATCATTCATTGCACCATCTCCTATTGATCTTTGACCATGTCTTCACAATTATGGCTTCCACCGACATCAGAGGTTTACAGCTTTTCAAAAAGACATGATCGTGATTTCTCGTGATTTCTCTCTCCGTTAGTCAATATGTGACTTTGATGTGTATTCAAGGCAGGTGGGGATTATACTCCAGAACACAACAGACCATCTGTCACGTTTTACCCCCAGCATCTGACCTTTGTTTGCATTAGGCTGTAACAGTGCAATACAGCAGCTCAATCAAGATGAGTTAAGCACGTCTTGTTTTTCATCAAATGTTACTAGAATCGAAATGGATTTCAGTAATTAAAGTTTATGAGAATTCATGACAAACCTGTTATTGCAGGTGTATTGTTGATGCCAGTGCTACACAACTAGTTTAACAGGGTCATTGTATGTACGATCTTGCATGTAAAAGATCCCTAGTAAAATATCTGACCATCACTCCCCTATTGTTAAGGTTAGGGTTAGTTTTAAGGTTAGGGTTAGTTTTTGGGTTAGGGTGAGGTTCCCTCTTTATACATGAGTCACCCATTGTGTGATGGCAACAGCAGGTTCCCTCTTTCACTACTGGTATGGGACGGGATGTAGCCCAGTTGTAAAGCACCCACTTGATGCGCCGTTGGTCTAGGATTTATCTCCGATGGTGGGCTCATCGGGCTATTTCTTGTTCCAGCCAATGCACCATGACTGGCATAACAAAGGCAGTGGTATGTGCTATCCTGTCTATGGAATGGTGAATATAAAAGATCCCTTGCTACTAATGAAAAAAATATAGCAGGTTTCCTTTCTTAGACTATATGTCAGAATTTCCAAATATATGATATCCAACAGTTGATGATTAATAAATGAATGTGCTCTAGTGGTGTTCCAAACAAAACAAACAAGTTTTTTTATTGGAGTGATCAACCTCTGTTGAGTGTACTATTAAAATAAAACATTTCTTTCTTTTCCTGTTGTTGTTGTTGTTGTTATATTAATGGGTTTTATAGTAGTATGCTGTTTGAACAGTTGCTTTAGCATGCCCAAAGGATTGATCTTGAAATGGCAGGTTCCACGAGTCTTAGAAAATGAAGTTAGAAAAAACACACTTGGTGTTCACCTCTCCATACAGGGTCATCTTTGACCTCTCTGTATAAATATGTGTGTACGATTAGTGGTTATTTCACATTATAGCACAGTGTGCATGGGGACAGGGTGCAAACCTTAGAACTTAAATTAGAACAAATTTACAGGACGTTGTAATTTACATATTTAGCCCATTACTACTGTCATCTATAGAAAATTATTTTGTGGTATGCACTCTAAAAACAAATATGTAATTAAGAAAAAAGGAAGTTTTATATTTAACAATGCACTAAACACATTTTAGTAGCTACATGTTGTTGTACATAAGGCTAAGGACCACACAGTCTGTGACATAATGAGAGACCAGTCACGGTTCTGCAATGACATGGGTTACTTGTTTTGATTAGCAGCAAGAAATATTTTATGTAAATATGTGATCAGTGCACCACAGGTCCATAGTGTATACATGGGTCACTGTTGAAATACACATATATAACCATCATGGTCTCAATCCACTGTTTACTGTCACAATTTTCAGATGTATCTGATGATGGCGTTTTATGCTGATTAACACTGATAACTTGAAACCCACTTCCTCCAGCTATAGTAATGCTAGCTGTTTATGTCCTTTTTACGACCCAAACTGGCCACTGTGATGTCTCACATTGTACAGGAAATGGGGCCACCTGCTATCACCTTCTGAGATGCTGGTTTGATAATAGCATTGTGTTTGATGACACGCAGGTTGTACATTAGTCTTTGGGTGATGTTCAAAGAATGGCTAATTGAAGCCCTGGGGTCATACATGTAATTATTAACAAATAAATGGAGGTCTAATGTGACCCTCCACATTATCAATTCATTATATGAAGGTGGACACAAATGTTGTTAAAGGCTGCGGTCAGCCCTGTGGTAAACACTCACGTGAAGTGTGGTCTGTCTAGGATCGATCCTGTCTATGGGCCCATTGGGCTATTTCTCATGCCAGCCAATGTACCACAATTGCACCACAGTATCAAAGGTCGTAGTTTGTGCTCTCCTTTCTGTTGTGGGATGGTGCATAAAAAAGAACCACTGATGTACCACCTGTTGATTCTTTTAATGATCAAATAAAACACTATCATTTAAACCAACTGAAGAGCCAACCCTTTAATGGATACCAAGATGGCCGCTTCAAATTCAGTTACCAGCAAGCCAGGCTTTAGATTTAAATTGCAGCCAAATCATGGTGATAAAAGCTGTGCCAAAAATAGGCATGCTCATATTGAGAGCACCCAAATTAAGTGGAAAACATTTATTGCAAAAAGTTTAACCGCCTGCCTGCATGGATGTGGTTTCCGTTAATCTTCCTTGTATATATTTACACAGAAATATAAGACTTGGGGTAAAACATTATCAGTTTAGGAAGTTCCGTCCTTCGGAATTAAACAGTCTAAATGTCTCGGCCAAATAAAGTGTCCCCAAATTTGAGTGAAAAAGGAATCTTTGTTTATTCAGTGTCTTGTTGGATCATTGCAACAGACCTCCCTGGTGAAGTGGTTAAACTGTTGGGTTTCAGGATGGAACAGACCTCCCTGGTGAAGTGGTTAAAACCGTCAGGTTTAAGGATAAAACAGATCTCCCTGGTGAAGTGGTTAAAACCGTCAGGTTTAAGGATAAAACAGATCTCACTGGTGAAGTGGTTAAAACCATCAGGTTTAAGGATAAAACAGACCTCCCTGGTGAAGTGGTTAAAACCGTCAGGTTTAAGGATAAAACAGACCTCACTGGTGAAGTGGTTAAAACCGTCAGGTTTAAGGATAA
>JAECMU010061623.1:0-13081 GCA_016106625.1 Dracogyra subfuscus
ATCTAATTTAGCATATATACAAAATATTATAATAGTTAATATATGGTCCAGTTGGTATATCTGTGTGTATCTTAATTTTTCTAGATATTGAATTTGGTAGTGCAAGGTGTGGGATGTAGCCTAGTGGTAGAGTAATCGGTTGATGCACAGTTGGTCTGTGATTGATCCCTGTCGGTTGGCCCATTGTGCTATCTGTCATTCCAGCCAGTACACCACGACTGGTATATCCAAGGTTGTGGTATGTGCTATCCTGTCTGTGTGATAGTGTAGATAAAAGATCCCTTGCTTAGTATTAATGAACATATTTTAGTATGTTTCTTCTCTCTAATAAGTACTACAGGTCAAAATTACTAAATGTTTGACATCCAATAGCCAATGATTAGTAAATCAGTGTGCTCTAGAGGTGTCGGTAAACAAAACAAACAAACTTTGACATTGATAGTGTATTTTCTTAGGGATGTGAACCCATGTAGTACCTACCATTCACATATATGATAACATAGTTCGCGGTGTCATCTAGGCTGGTTACACTGGCAATTAATTTTCCACATAGAAAGTGTTAGATTTCAAAACCAACAATGGGGTAATCAGGTAATCTGTAACACGTGAGGGCGTGTGTAGACTCCACAGGCCTATCACTTTCTATCTTGTCTGCAGTAATTGATTCCCACTGGCTGTAGCCAGACGTTTGAGACTAACTGTATAAGTGTAATTACCAAAAACAATATTTAACAGGCGGACTATTCCATACTGTGTTGCCAGGTAAGGTGTGGGGCGGCGTGGGGCAGATTGGCCAGGTGCATTTTGTGAAATGTTTGGCTCGGTCATTAACTTGGGGCTGGGTGACCTGTATGTAGCAACAGTAGCATACATGAGCTTACGGAGCACTTGATGTATACTACGTGTATGTTTGTACATGTCGGTACATCTCTCACTTAGGCTACATAGTGTATCTATAGGTTTGCCTATGACCCCGGGAATTCTTTGTAAACGTAAAACTAAAAGGTAGGGCTTAACTGATTAAGACTGAGAGTTGTCAGGATTTGTTTTTGTTAAATTGCATGCAAACATTTTGTCTGAGATTTTTCATCACTGTATAATACACCTGTCCATCCTTCCGTCCGTCGATCTACCCACCCAACACCCATCCATCCATCCATCCCATCTCGTCCTGTCCGTCCATTCATCCATCTGTCTATCCATCCATCCATCCTTCTGTCCATCCCGTCCGTCCATACATCCATACATCCATCCCATCCCATCCCATCCCATCCCATCCCATCCCATCCCATCCCATCCCATCCATCATCCCTCCATCCATCCCAATACATGTACATGTAGCTTCAGTCATTTAGTTTTGCAAATTCTGTTTGCACTCATAATGCCAAAACATTGGTATGAAATACTGACACGTACATCTTTGTACCAAATACTGATGTGATTCTAATTAATAACTGCACATTTATTTTCACTGGTTGAATTTAAGGAAGTGGGGGCAAACCATTAATAATATTCCGGACTGGGCCCCACATGTTCTGACCCTTTGTATTGTCAAAAGTCACTAACCTCTTTTATCAGCCACAGATTTATATGTAAATATTTTATTACTTTTAGGAGTAACAACCTGTATACAGATGATTGATCCAGCCAGTATATGAAGCATTGCATTTTCATTTTCATTTTGCCTCTAAGGACTTAGTACTATACAGGTACACAAAGAATGTCCAATAATTTGTACATAGTAGCTTCATTTCTTTCTATTTTCATAAGAATGCACAATGATAAATGGTCAGTATATATTCATATATACAGGTACAGCCACATAATGTGTCATTTTATCAGAAATAACAATGAGCAATGATGAATGGACCTCATTTTATGCCATCATGCATGTAAAGACACAGTTCCACTCATACTCTTTTTATTTTACCAGGAATAACAATGCGTAATGATGAATGGCCGAGATAATGACCCCAAATCCGCAGACCATCTCTTCGACCAGTTTGTCAGCGCATGCACGTGCAAGACCATCCTCAACACGTTCCAGGAACTGTGCAGCGTCCTAGGAGTCACCAACGCTGATCACACAACCTTCTACAAACAGCTCAAGTCACGGCTTACATCATGGAAGGCAATATCTCTGTGGACAAAACTCGACAAACGGGCCTCACATCGGGATTATCAGAAGATGCAGGCCTGCATAAACACCAAAGTATGTAGGGAGTCTACCATGTTTAGGTTTTTTTTTTACAGCAGTTTCATGAAAGTAATTACCACATGTGTATACATCCATTTGGAGGTGATGTGGTTGAAGATTCATGGCGTATGTGTAATTTAAGAATGTTTAACAGAGAAGTATTTTTATGCATCCTCATAAGAAGTCCTGTTTGTATTAAAGGGACATTCCTGAGTTTGCTGCAATGTTTAAGATGTTATTGACTAACAGAAACTTTTTAACGTTTGTAATTAAATATCAGATATATTTTCCAGCATAAAATATTAGTGGCTGTATATTAAACATGCTTCTGATCATTATAGTATTTGTACTGGGTTACATTTTGTTTTATTTCCTAAAATATATGTTTTCGTACATACGAAATTATTTGAAGACAAAATTGAGTTTGGGCTTTTTACAAATATTAAGACCACCAGAAAAACACATTGAATATACAGACAGTATTATTCTAAACAAGAAAATATATTTAATGTGTAAATGTAATCATAGAAATATTTTATTAGTCGGAAACATCTTACAATGAAGCAAACTCGGGAATGTCCCTTTAATAATATGATTATGAATTTTATTTCAATTATTTACCCAGGTTCTGGGCATATTTCGATACATGCTCATACTAAGATGACACATTTGAATACTGTAGATCAATTATGTATTGCGTCATGAAAGTATTGCGAGAGACCAACAGCAGCTAAAACTGCGTATAGAAAGTATTGCGATGTAAGCTAGAGCTTAAAAAAAAGTTTTGCGATTTTAGACGTAGACACATAAATATTTTATTATCTTCTAAAATAGCAGCGTACAATTTACTTGTTACAAGGAACTGAGAACGACAAATGAATAAAGAAATGCACATTGACAATATACCGGGACTAATGATTTGTTCCGGTCACTGTTGATCACCGATAAGGTCCACCGCACTCACAATTCCAGCTTTTATCTTAAAACACTAAAACAATATCCACTACTGGGAACAATAACAGGACATTAATTGGATTTCATTGAAGACATGCTTGCGATTACTATAAACACAATAGACTCCTCTGATGAAACCGGAAATAGTGCATGTTGCATAAAGTCGAATAAGGCAAATAACATAAGTGTTAGAATTATTACACTCGGTGTGCAGGCTTGGGTTGTAAAAAAAGACCTCAAGCTACCAGCACGGCAAAAAGCACTGGCTATATTTGATGTGTATGCAGCTCATAGATGCAAATCGTTTCTTGATCGGTTGCGCAAACATTATTTCGAAGTGCGATTTGTTCCGGCCGGCTGCACTGGTGAGCTCCAACCCATGGACCTATCGGTTAATGGCGATTTCAAAACTGCAGTGAAGAGCAAGTTTACTGTATGGTATGCTGACATTGTAGCTGACAACTTGAAAGAAAAAAACGAAAAGCCGGTTGATCTACGAATCCGTGTCATCAAACCTATTCACGCCCAGTGGATTGTGTCCTGCATCGACCTATTATCAAAGGACAAAGAAAACGTCACTCGTGGGTAGCAGTTGTCGGGTTTGCTTTCAGTCATGCGATAAACCTTTATGGATTACAAGAACAATACATTTTGATTTTGTGAGTTTCCTTCCACTGTTATTTTTATGTTAAATAAATTGATGTTTTTTTAAATTTTGTTGTTGAATTTTTACTTGAAGCAAAATCATCAAATTAATGCGTGGATAAAGTTTTGCGATCACAAGTCATTCGCAGTTTTCGCAAAACTTTGTTGCTCGCAAAACTTTCTTGATCTATAGTATTTTGTGAACTAAAGTGATGGAAAATCCATCCACCAAGAAGATCCCTTGCATTTTTGCTATCCTTGTAAATGTAAATTGGGTGAAAATTCTGCATTACTGATCACAAATACAATTTAATATTTACTTCCTAGGCACATGTTCTAAGCATATTTTGTGGTCTGCTTTATCGAAAAACACAGAACACATTAATTATATAAACTTTGTTACATGAAAGTTTATATCCCTGTCCCCATCCCCCATATAACTTTAAAAGCAGAAAAGGGTGCAGAACTGCGTAGTGTCTTTCTACTAACAATTCAAAAACATTTTATTCAGAGAAAGGGGTTTGTGTGTTGTGTGTGTGTTTGTGTGTTGTGTGTGTGTTGTGTATGTTGTGTGTGTTGTGTGTTTGTGTTTGTGTTTGTGTGCATGCTTTTGTATATACATGGTTTTTTTAGTTATTTATTATTTTTTTTTGCTTAACACAGCACATGGTTCTATCATTATTCCACAGTTTTAAAAACACATTTCGAACTCTGCTCGATTAGTCTGACAATGTGGAGGATTTTATTATCGATCACATACTACATAGATTTATCATTCAAGACTTCTCAAGAGAATAGCTCCTATTATTTGTAATGCTGCCAATTATCTTAAGAAAAATTTGATCGATTTCTTCCATTCATAGAAGAAGAAAACATATTCCATAATTTATTTCTCTCTCCATTTCTGTTAATATTGACTTCCAAATTAGATCATGTGGAAGAATTTGAAGTCCACAGTTACACAGAATTCTGTGAACTGATATGCGGCCAATGTGTATTTACAGACTAAAAACAGAAGAGAAAGTCTGAGTTCACTCCTACAGGTTAAATCACATATGGACCACAGCTAGTACATGTAAACAAAGGATCATTGTTCAGTGAGAAAAAAAAGAGTAGAATATTTGTTTAACGATAACTCAGAACATTGTTTAATCAGAAAGGCAAAGTAGTGTATCTTTATAACTGAAATTAAACTGTTCAACTTTGCATATATTATTTTATTACCTACTCGGAAATGTGATTCACAGAGATCTGTACAGAATAACACCAAAAACATCTAGGCATGTAATTATCTCCAGATTAACCTTTAACTTTTGCAGACTTGCATTTCACATAATGGCTTTATTGTTCCGAGATTTATAATGGTATCATTGTTATATGAGGGGGCGGAATGTAGCCTAGTGGTAAAGCACTCGCTTGATACACTGTCTGTTTGGGATTAATCCTTGTTGGTGGGCCCATTGGGCTATTTCTTATTCTAGACAGGTATATCAGGCCATGGTATGTGCTATCCTGTCTGTGGGATGGTGCACATAATAGATCCCTTGCTACTGATGATTTTTTTTAGTGGGTTTCCTCTCTAAGACTATATGTCAGAATTACCAAATGTTTGACATCCAATAGCCGATGATTAATAATGGATATATGCTCAAATGGTGTCTTTAAAAAACCCCACCATTGTTAAATGAGATTCAGTTTAGACATCAATTTTTATATTTTGTCACAAAATGTTCTAAACAAAAATATACAATCAGTACAAGTTGTATTGTAATTATTTTAAAAAAAAAAGAAAAAAAAAAAAGGTGGGGGGGGGGGAACGTCCAACAAGTTTCTGGATTTATGTTTAATATTTAACATTCTTTTTGCATATATATTCAGATTATTCTATTGAATCTAATGTGACAAGAGAATTTTATGTGTAGAAAAAACTGTAAAGCATTTTTGAGAAACGTTCATTTATTCAGCTTTCCACAGTGTTTAGTTGTGTGTTTTCAGTCTTATTTTACACATCAAATCACGTAGGGGATTATTGTGGCAGCCTTCAGTAAATACGCACTTGAGGTTTAACAGTATTTGAACAACAGAAACGCTGTTTAAAAAGATAGCTGCTAACTTGACTGCTAGATTTAAGAAGGTAGCCCAGGATTTACAATCAGCCGCAGTTTGTCAGTTAGGGCTCTTCCACAAATGATCATTAAGGGAAGGGGGGAATAAGCTTTCTGAAAATAGTTATTTTTGAACACCAACTATCCATAAACACATGCAAAATATATTCAGGGCTTACCCTGGACATTACCAAATTAGCTTATTGCTAAGTTTTATACAGAGTGGCTACAACTTTTAGTCTGGCTAATAAAAGTTTTTTTCAAGGAAATAATCTACATTTGTAAAGTACAATCTGCTTTGAGCTAGTTACAAACATTATGACAACAACAAGCACCTTGTTTCTACAGATACTGATATTCTAAACAGGAAAATATCTTTAATAGGTGGTTTTAGTAATCACAAAGGATCTGTTAGTCGAAAACCTGTTACAATGGTAGCAAAGTCAAGAGAACATTTTTAATATCAACACTCACACTAGTACAAACATTGTGTTAGCCAATTTTTATAATAAAGAAAGAAATGTATGTTATGAAGAGAATAAACAGTGACAGCTATATAACATTAGCATTAGATTTTTATCGCAAATCAAGGCCGTAACGCCACTTATAAAACCACAGAAAACTAGGCTAGGCGCTAATTCAGTTTGGCTGCAAAAAATATGCATCGCAAACTGCTAATCATTGTTAGAATATTGTATTGCGATCGCAAGATTATGCATCGCATTTTGCGATGCAAACCTGGTCATTTTGCTGCCTGAAACGCATTGGGTATATCTTGTATTCTGTACAAGAAAATGTGTTTACTATTTAATGTTAGTCTCCAAAACAGCTGTTCATCCGAAGCATCTTACAATGACTGCAAACTTAGTAGAACAGTTCCTTAATTTAACTTAAAAGTTAAATAAATAAAAAAAAATAATAATAATTAAACTGAATTGTAATGATTATGAAGTAAAATAAAATTAATACAAAAACTAAATTAAAATGAATACATGTATATACTGTATAAATATTCTACTGAAGACCCTACATCGCATAATAGGTTATAGTCTATAAAATATATTTAATATCGAAACATATCTTTAAATTTATATTAAAAATAAATAAATATATAAACTACCCTTTTGTTGTTTGACCTTGTTTTTAAGTAAGGTTATAGTTATATTTTTTATAAATGTAGATGCATACCTGAATATCTGTTCTGTTATGAAACATTTGTAAGTTGGCCATTTATTATGATTTACTCAATAAAGTCAGCTCTACATACATGTAAGTTAAGTATGTCGACATATTTGTGTTTTAGTCTTTACAATGTACAATTGTTCAATGCTTTTAAACCTAGAGTAATTTTTAAGCACCATTATTTCAGATACCTGTCAGGTCTCCGGATTTTATTGAAGTCGATTACTCATTATCATGTACCTATCTTAACAGGGTTTATGCCAGAAAGAAATGTTTGAGCATGGCACTATGAAATTGAATATTTACAATGTGTGTTGTGGATGTAACCACAGTAGACAGGGGGTATGGAGGGGATCCTCCTCCAGAAAGAAAATGGTTTAAGTCAGGGTTAAGGTTAAGAAAATCATACAATAGTGATACGAATCATTAATTTTGTCAACATTTGGGTATGGTGTCATACCTGTTTTACACTCTGGCAGAAACCCTGCTTAATCCGAGTGCGAGTGCGAATAAAATGTTTACATGCTCATATACCACTAGAGTTTCGAGCATGTCTGTCCCGGGACCAGTTTTTGGATAGCCAGGGGCTTGTCCTTGGACAGAAACAAATAATTAAGCGGACAGTTTTGAAATTTACATCCAAAAATTTAATAATGGGCTAATTTTGATGCGCATCTCTAATTAATATAAATAATAAAGAAAATTTTACTCGTTAAATTTGGTTGCTAGATTAGATCGGGTGATCAAAAAGAAATTAGACTGCTTAATCCACCATTACCGTGATTACTGAAAGACAGTTTCCGATTGCTTTCAATGATCACAGGGCACAGAACCAAAAATGTTGTTCCCATAATTCTGAGTTCTGCCAGTACTTAATTGTGTTCCTAATGTATGTAAGCAGACACCTAATGACTGTTGATTAAATGGTGTGCTGTGGTATTGATTAACAGACATGTCTGTTCTTTCAGGTACTGGTGATAGGTGCAGGTCCGTGTGGTCTGCGCATTGCTATAGAAGTTGCCTTTCTGGGCGGACGAGCGGTTGTCGTGGAGAAGAGAGACCGGTTCTCTCGTAACAATGTGCTCCACCTGTGGCCATTCCTCATCACCGATCTCAAGAACCTGGGGGCCAAGAAGTTCTTTGGCAAATTCTGTGCTGGTGCTATAGACCACATTAGTAAGTTCTGTTAATATTGTTTTGTAATTATTATTTTATTTAAAGAAAAATAATTTAAAGTTAAGTTTAGTAATCCCAGAAACAAATATAGTGTCAGGTTTGGGACCCTTATATCACCCCCTTACAGACATGTTAAAGGCTAATGATCGCACATATAAAAATATCACAACAGTACTAATAAATATTGGGGCTGGGATATAGTCCAGTGGTAAAGTGTTCGCCTGATGTGCTGTCTGTCTCGGTTCGATCCCTGTTGGAGACATTGAGCTATATTTGTTCCAACCAGTGCACCACGATGTATGTGGTATGTGATATCCTATCTGTGGGATGGTGCATATAAAAGAATCCTTGCTACTAATGGACAAAACATAACAGGTTTCCTCTCTAAGACTATATGTCAGAATTACCAAATGTTTTATATCCAATAGCCAATGATTAATAAATCAATATGCTCTAGTAGTGTCGTTAAACAAATCAAACAAACTTTTAATAAATATTCATACATAAAAATATAGGGCTAAATTTATTAAACGTGTTATTTTTAAACACAGGTGTTTAAGACTTGTAAATGTGTTTACTCAAAACACTAAACTAAAAAAAAACTGGCTTTGTAAGTTCAGTCCATAGAGTAGTATAATATACATGTATGTGGTTAACAGTGACTTTTTACATAACATGGCATGATTCCCATAATTATTGAAAGCTGTGTGTTACAGATTTATCATAATTGTGAAGTATCATAATTGTCTCATAAATTAAAAAAAACGAAATCTATTTCTTTCGTTCTTTGATACCCCCCCCCCCCCACACACACACATACTTCCAGTAACTATATAATAATCTTTATCAAGACCCCACAATATCTTTTTTTTAAATATTTTATTTGTCATTTTCATTTTTCTTGCTTAAAATTAAATATTTTCTTTATTTATTTATTATGTATTTGTTACTATTATAAGAAAATGTTCATTAAAGTATATTATAATTCATATATTTGAAATTTGTATTCCCTATTTTTATTTTTTTAACATATTTACCATTAATATTGTGCTAAAATTGTGTGGAAAATGGACATGCTATCAGTGCAAAATGCATGCATGCATACTGAAACTTATATGACCTACATAATATAAGATGTGATGACTCATAGTTTGCACGATGATCTAATATTTCTATTTGAATTTTACTTGTAGCCACAGGTTTATTATATTAAATGTGACTGTTCTTCATTACAGGTATACGACAGCTACAGTGTATTCTTCTGAAAGTGGCACTTGTTCTGGGGGTTGAGGTCCATGTCAATGTTGCTTTTGATGAAATTCTCGAACCCCCTAAGGACCAGACAACCCGTAAGCAAAATATTTGGTTGAGTTATAAATAATACAACTAATTTCATGAATGGATTCTTATCCTTTCAGCAAACTTAATAGTAGTAACTGGCCTTGTTGTTGTCGTGGTTAAGCCATTGGATATAAGGCTTGTAGATACTGGGTTCGCAGCCCGGTACCGGCTCCCACCCAGAGTGAGTTTTAATAACTCGATGGGTAGGTG
Source organism: Dracogyra subfuscus (assembly GCA_016106625.1). Taxonomy (NCBI): domain Eukaryota; kingdom Metazoa; phylum Mollusca; class Gastropoda; order Neomphalida; family Peltospiridae; genus Dracogyra; species Dracogyra subfuscus. Next base: position 9,811 of record JAECMU010061623.1, read on the forward strand.
TGAGACAGGACTTCTAGATTATGGTAGCCCCACTCCCATGGCTAGTGATATTCAATGTTGGGCTAGTCAATAATTACTATAACTAGCCCGACGGCTAGTGCAAAAAACCCTCGTCAAATGCTGCATTTACATATTTTATAAATATAAATATCCTGCCCCCTCTTTCCGCTCCAATCCAAGAGTATTCCTCTTTAGGTGACATATATGATCATTACTATTAATAAAATTGTATTTATTTAAAGTAGGGCTAGTGAATTTTTAATCATGGCTAGTACATTTTTAAAATCACTGATTCCATGGCTAGTCGATTTTTATAAAATTCTAGAAGCCCTGTGTGAGACCATTACACCCTCTTCTTTTTCACTAACAACTAACACACTGTCCTGGACAGACATCCCAGATAGCTGAGGTGTGTGTCCAGAACAGCATGCTTGAACCGATAATTGGATATAGGCAGGAAAATAAGTTGAAAAAAATAAATAGTAGTAATACATATACCGTATAACCGGAAATTTTCGTGGTCTTAATTTTTCGTGGTTTGGGGTATAAAAACATTTCAAGGTTTCTTATTTTCGTCGTTTGCCACATCTAAATTTAAAGTGATTTTATTTTAGAGTTTTAGCAAGTCTAATTGCAAGAATACTTATTATTGTTATTAAAGTTTCATCTCGGCTGCCAGTTGTTCGATACCACCAACGTGTAAAGTTAAACAATAGAGCACTCGACTGTAACCTAATTGGCCACTGTGATACCCGGTATGCTATTCGCAAGACAACTGAGCATAGTCTTTGCCGTCGTGTAAAGCCAATTACGATTTGTGTGAGATGTTTTCTAAGTCAGTCTGTGTAGGGTTTGATGTTTAATCTGAGCTTGACATGTGTCACTCACACTCTTCAGTGCTTGCGATCCGCAGTGATAATTAATTGTTTTGTGTCTCCAGTATTGATGGATGTCCGAGCAGTACATGGTTATCTGTAATGTTTATTTGTTATCGTGTGTGTACTTGTGCAGTTTGTGATTAACAAGCAAGGACAGATATAATTATTGACAATAACAATATATGAAATTTAAAAATATTTCATTATATTCTACAAACAGTGAGATTCACACAATAACTTTAAAAAAAAGTATCACTTGTTGTCTTGACTATACTATTATCTTGTCGTATCCGGTGAACTGCGCATGACAGGAAATACAATATTCCGGTAAATTGTCAATGCGTTATGGTTTGCACAATAAATATTTTCCATAGAATTTGTTGATGTTTTCAAATATTTTCAAGGATTTATATTTTCGATGCTGATTACTTACCCTCGAAACCCACGAAAATTAAAATCCTCGAAAATTTCCGGTTATACAGTAGATTAATTAGCTCCACAATTCAGAGCCAGTAAGGAGCTGTCGCTAATTTTCACGAGCATATAAACCGTATGCAGGGGCGGATAAAAGGGGGTTACGGGGCCAGTGTACACTTACAAAACAAACAAATGTCTCAATTGTTTTCATTTAGGGATGTACACTTTAAGGGGTGTCTGGGCAAAAGTGTACACTTGTGAAAATGTTGAAAATTATGGACGCCCCCTAAAAAGAAAGATAGGGTCGGGGGCATTATGTTTTTCTCTGTTTTAAATAAGTATAGATTAAAATGATTTCTATAGAACTGACATGCCATTACTGCAATTTGTCATACTTTTATGAATAGGTAAATCAGTTGGCAGTATTAAAAAAAAAAAAACCCAGTTACCCGTCTTGAGTGTATATTGTGTTTGGGGTAGGAGAGAAAGCAAAATATAGTGAAAAGAAATAATTGCTGAAAAACCCCCAGTGTGATGGCATTGGTTTATTTACTTGGTCAGATTGTAGTAAACAATATTGTTTTATAAGTTTCATCTCAGATACAAAAAGCAGTGTATTATATTATTCCTTAAGTTATTTGTTTTCATTAATAACTTGTCATTGGGATTATTATTTATAAATATAGATAACTATTGTTAGACACTATGTTAATTATCAGATTTAACTTACATCTCAGTGGTATTATGTTGTACAGTGTTTACAACTAACAGTTCCTTTGATATTGTAAAATGTTTACATGTAGTTCTTTGTATTTTTTTGTTTTGATGTACATGTACATGTATGTTCATAGTCTTAAAGTTTTATTAACTTTGTCTTAAAAAATAGTTTTCTTTCTGGAACTGTAATCACACAAACTAGACTTGATTTTTCAGCTGTTGGGTGGCGATGTTTGGTGACCCCCAGAGACCACCCGGTGTCTGAATACCAGTACGATGTTTTGATTTGCTGTGATGGAAAACGAAATACCATTCCTGGTAAAGTGGTTATTACTTTTAGTGTTACCTCATAAATTTAATAGTCCCCATCCATATTCCCCCACCATCCATCCATCCATCCATCCATCCATCCAACCAACCATCTATTCCACCCATCACATCCACCCATCACATCCACCCGTCCGTCCATCCATCCATCCATCCATCCATCCATCCATCCATCCATCCATCCATCCATCCATCCATCCATCCATCCATCCATCCATTCCATCCATCCATCCAACCAACCCATCCACCTATCCATCTATCCACCACATCCACACATCCATTCTATTCCATCCACCCATCCATCCACCCAGCCACCCCATCCATCCATCCATCACTATCACTCCATCCATCCATCCATTCTCACTCACTCATCCATTCAGCCAACCATCCCATCCATCCATTTACTCGCCTAGCCACACAGCCACTCATCCAGCCAGGCATTCAGCCAACCATCCCATCCATCCATTTACTCGCCTAGCCACACAGCCACTCATCCAGCCAGGCATTCAGCCAACCATCCCATCCAACCATTTACTCGCCTAGCCACACAGCCACTCATCCAGCCAGGCATTCAATCATACATCCAGCCATAAAAATATGCATGGTTGGTATAATTCAAGATTAATATCTACACTTTCTTGAATCAATGATCAATCCTCCTTTCATGAATTTACTTAACGTTAAGAATCATACTCTGCAGTAATCTTGTATAGTGTTTCAAATACGATGTGACAGAATTTGTAAATCAGCGGGCAGCGTGGCCCAGTGGTACAGTGCCCGCCTGATGCGCGGTCGGTCTAGGATCGATCCCCGTCAGCTGACCACTGAGGTTTTTTTCTCGACATAACCATATGTCCAACGCCGATATAACCGTATAGCCTTTCACAGATTATGTATCAATAATATGTCCACAGTATAAATAAAACACCCCA
>JAECMU010061625.1:0-19865 GCA_016106625.1 Dracogyra subfuscus
AACAAAAGATGATGCAATCCGTGACTGCTGCTGTATATAGAATGGTCATGTGACAATTTTTGGAGAGGAATTATCGTCCTGAAATTCATGTTATGTTGTTTCAGTCTGTAATGTTAACAATGAGCTTAATTTATTTATGGCATTACGTTAGACTTTAATGCACCCTTCCAACAAAACAATAATATTAGAAATATAATATTTGTTTGAAGAAAAAATACCGTTTTGTATTTTAAATTTGCTATATGAAAGACTGGTCCCAGCACATGGCGGACAGTTGGAAAGAATACGTTTTTACCATTGAAATGACAATAAAACAAGTAATTTTTTATTATTATTCATCAAACTTATAATGCATTCAAGCACAAAAAACTGCATAATATTGCATGATGGGGTGTTTTATTTATACTGTGGACATATTATTGATACATAATCTGTGAAAGGCTATACGGGTCTGATCAAAATTTATAAGTCCGGGTCTGATAAAAATGAATAAGTCATGTCGCGAGTATTTTTGATCGGAAATTTATGCGCCAGTTTGTTGCCTCCGTGTGTAAGCCGACCCCCTTCTTTTGGAAAGTGTTTCTAGTCTTCAAAAGTCGGCTAATACACGGCAATATACGGTATTTATTATATACATCTTTCCTAATTTTTTTACAATATTTTTCACTTTTTGGTAATATCTTTTGCTTATCCTTTTGAAAACATGTAACACCATGATATATTTCTTCCTATGGAACTTTTCCAGAATATTTACTTGACCATAGACTTTTAAAATGAAATTTAAATAAAAATTATCTTTATTAACATTTATTTAATAATACTGCTGTGCAAACATACCTGACAAAATGATCCTCCAAAAACTTCCACAAAAACAAAATGAATCGAACACCGTTAGATTCTTACACTTACACTCAATGACACTACATTGTGTCATCATTATTTAGCTTCGTATTCAGTTTATGTTAGATATTTTATCATAATTGCACTTTGTATCCCTTTTTTATAGGTACAGTTGTTTAAATCACATTTTTATATTTTTCAAAAGTGATCAGATGCATTGGTAATCAATACATTTAAATTGAAAGAAATGAGATAAAGGGAGATAATTTAATCATGCACTTTTACAAAAAAAGTAAATACAATTTCTATATTTTCATTGTAGCTAAAATACAATGAAAATATAACTTTTCACTGGATATCACTTTTATGGTGTCCGTAGATCTATATATTTTATTGCTAGGTATATAATATAATATAATATATATATATATATATATATATATAGCCTTAATGTCTACTTTTTTCTCTTTTTTTTAGTTTATAGTATATTTACATACAAATTGTTATGTGGTTTATCACTATAAGTTTTTGTCTTATTAAATTTAATACCTGCAAAACATTGTAATTAAACAATCACATTACAAAACATATCTGTAATTAGTTTATGATATCTGTTTTAATATTGCTTGAAATATGTTGTCTGTTTAACTATTATTTCTTTTTACAGCATTCAAATTTAATGGGTAACATTGTGTATTTTCAGGCCATCATCATTGTATCCACCGTTGCCTTTGTTCAGGTACACATTTTAATAATATTTTTAGTGTGTAGTGATGACCAAGTGCCCGTGTCAAATTTTGGTTCTTGTCATCATGTCTCAGGACTCAGAACTTCAGAATTTATTACCATTGGCGGGGCGGGATGTAGCTCAGTTGTAAAGTGCTCTCTCGATGCATGGTTGGTCTGGGATCGATCCCCATCGGTGGGCCCATTGGTCTCTTTCTCGTTCCAGGCAGTACACCATAACTGGCATATCAAAGGCTGTAGTATATACTACCCTGTCTGGAATGCTGCATATAAAAGATCCCTTGCTGCTAATAGAAAAGAGTATCCCATGAAGTGGCAGCTGTGGGTTTCCTCTCTCAATGTGGTCCTTAACCATATGTCTGTCACCATATATAACCATAAATAAAATGTGTTGAGTGTGTCCTTAAACAAAACATTTCTTTCCTTCTTTATTACCTATGACAATTATAAAATGTTTTTGCCCGGAGGCTAAATGCTCACCAATGGTAATTTTGAGCCTGCCTACGGCAGTTTAAACCAGGTAACTTTTGCAACAAATAAACATAATTCCCAGTGGGAGAAAAAGTCGATGACCTATGGTAGTTGATATCACAGTGGGTACAGCAGTTGCTGTCGGTGACCTGTGGCAGCTTATATCACAGATAGGTACCTCAATGGCTGTTGGTGACTTATGGCAGTTGATATCACAGCTAATATCACAGCTAGGTACAGCAATGGCTGTCGGTGACCTGTGGCAGTTGATATCACAGCCAGGTACAGTAATTGCTGGTGGTGACCTGTGGCAGTTGATATCACAACCAGTTATAGTAATTGCTGTCAGTGACCTATGGCAGTTGATATCACAGCTAGGTACAGCAATGGCTGTTGATGACCTATGGCAGTTGATATCACAGCCAGGTACTGCAATGGCTGTCGGTGACCTATGGCAGTTGATATCACAGCTAGGTACAGCAATGGCTGTTGGTGACCTGCAGTAGTTGATATCACAGCTAGGTACAGCAATGGCTGTTGGTGACTTATGGCAGTTGATATCACAGCTAGGTACAGCAATGGCTGTCGGTGATCTGAGGCAGTTGATATCACAACCAGGTACAGTAATTGCTGTCGGTGACCTGTGGCAGTTGATATCACAGCTAGGTACAGCAATAGCTGTTGGTGACCTGCGGCAGTTGATATCACAGCTAGTTACAGCAATGGCTGTCGATGACCTATGGCAGTTGATATCACAACCAGTTACAGCAATGGCTGTCGGTGACCTGTGGCAGTTGATATCACAGCCAGGTACAGTAATGGCTGTTGGTGACTTATGGCAGTTGATATCACAGCTAGGTACAGCAATGGCTGTCGGTGACCTATGGCAGTTGATATCACAGCTAGGTACAGTAATGGCTGTTGGTGACTTATGGCAGTTGATATCACAGCTAGGTACAGCAATGGCTGTCGGTGACCTATGGCAGTTGATATCACAGCTAGGTACAGCAATGGCTGTTGGTGACCTGCGGCAGTTGATATCACAGCTAGTTACAGCAATGGCTGTCGATGACCTATGGCAGTTGATATCACAGCCAGGTACTGCAGTGGCTGTCGGTGACCTATTGCAGTTGATATCACAGCCAGGTACAGCGATGGCTGTCGGTGACCTGTTGCAGTTGATATCACAGCCAGGTACTGCAGTGGCTGTCGGTGACCTATGGCAGTTGATATCACAGCCAGGTACTGCAATGGCTGTCAGCGCTGTTGTTAGATTTGAGCCCTGATATGACTCCTGCATTTAATACAAACTTCTGAGAACTGTACAGTTGCATAACTTATTTCTGGATTATTATTTATTTATTTTTATTTTTGGTTTGTTTAACGACGCACTCAACACATTTTAATTACGGTTATATCGGCGTCGGACATATGGTTATGCCGAGAAAAAACCCCAGTGGTCAGCGGACGGGGATCGATCCTAGACCGACCGCGCATCAGGCGGGCACTGTACCACTGGGCCACGCTGCCCGCTTATTTCTGGATTATGCAGAAAGAAATTTAAAGTACCCATTTCCTTTTTGCATAACCTGTTATATCAGTAAATGTAAATGACTTCCTAAATTTAATGCGTGAACGAAAATGTAGGTCACACAAAATAAGATTTACATAAGTGACAGCAAAATACAATTATCATTCTCACAGTTTTCAAAGTCCTGTTATAATAGGTATTTCATATTCTGGTTGTGTCTGTGTGTGTGTGTGTCTGTGTGTGTATGTACTGATTATTAATAAAAATGAATTTGATATATACCTGTACAAGTATAAATGAAAAACACTTCTAAAAAGATGTTGCTATATTCATTGTTACATGTAACCCAATTGTGCCTCCTTTTGTTTATTTATGCCCATCATCCTTTATCCCCCCCTCCCATCATCCCAAGAATAGGCTTTTGACAGTCAGTACATATACATGTAGCTCTCCAAAGTCCTCAGTCCTGAACCTTTGTTTCAAGCTGTTTTTAGGGCAGAGGTCAGCCACGCCGAGCAGAAAAAACGTTTGTTAAACTGGTTCATGAGTTAAACCATAATTGGGGACCAGTCAAAGAGTTCATGTATGTTAGCCTTGGTAATTTCTCATTCCAGCCAGTGCCCCATGACTGATTATCGAAGTCTGATGTATGTGCTATCCTGTGTGTAGGATGGTGCGTGTAAAAGATCCCTTGCTACTAATGGAAAAGTGTAGTGGGTTTCCTCTCTAAGACTATATGTCAAAAGTACCAAATGTTTAACATCCAATAGTCAATGATTAATGAATCAATGTGCTCTAGTGATGTCGTTAAACAAAACAAACTTTAACTTTTATGTTCGGCTCACTGACTGTTTCTGGACTTGGAGTAGATAAATCCTGTTTTTCAGGTGTCCTGTTCACAAAGTAATCTTTGGACGGCCTGTTTACCTCTTGCCCTGGGGCTTCCAATTCAGAGTCCATCTAAAACGTTTGATAATAATGTCTTATTGTATGTATGTATGTCACCATTTGAAGTGTGCCAGGAGCAATGAAAGGCCATTCAGTGAATAAATGGAATATTTGAAACAATCATAGGATTTAGATCTTGTTAGGCTTAATGCCAGATTGAACCCACTCTATTGATTGACCTCTGCAGTGTTCCAGTTTAAATTTTTTAAGGTCAGTGCATGTGGAAGTGACTGGATTTAGCTCAGTCCATGCTTAGGCCATATGATGAAATCTGCTCAGTAGACCTTTTTCGGGGAGGGGGGGGGGGTTTATTCTACAAGTTTCTTTTTAAAGGTCAGTTAGATTTGTTAACAAATTCATTTACATGGAGAAAGTGCATGTACAGACCTTTGTTGCTGTTTGGTATTAGTAGCCCATGCAGTGACTGAATTTCCTGCCTCTTGTCGAAGTGTCATAATAGTCATATATTGGGCACAAAATAGACATATGGTGGGATCTTAGTAGAGGTTCTTGGGTCAAAGGATCAAATCCCCTCAGTGGACCCAATTTCTAATTGGTTCAATTTACCCCATCCCTGCCAGTGGATGATCACTGGTATATCAAAGTCTTGTGGTATGTGCTGTTCTGTGGACAAACATTATAAAAGATATCTTGCGGTTAATGGAAGAATAATTTTTTTGGTGGGGGGTCCTCTTAACGTGTCAAAATTATCAAATGTTTGACATCCACTAGTTGATGATTAATGGTCTCTAGTGGTGTCGTTAAACAAAACAAAATAAAATAAACTTCTACAAAAAGGCAGATAAAGTACTTGTCTGAGATGCAACCTGTTGTATGATGTCNNNNCAGTGCTGCACTATTACTGCAAAATCCATGGTATGTGCTGTTCTGTCTATGGAAGAGTGAATATAAAAGATCCCTTGCAACTATTCTATAGCAATAGCCTGTGCAGTGGCTGTGGGTTTCCTCTCTTTATTTTCTAGACTAAGGGAAGGAAGAATTTTTTTATTTAACAATGTATTCCATCACATTTTAATTACGGTGTTATGACATCGGACGTATGGAAATGACCACACAGATAATGAGACATGAAATTGGCTGTCATAATTCCAGTGGATACTCTTTTTGACATCTTTCATACGCATTTCTAGACCAAATGTAGAAATAAATATCTTAGACACCAAATAGTGCTTGTTTAAAATCTGCTGAGGTGTCATTAGAAAAACCCATTCTTTCCTAATTTTCTATCTAACAAATAAAGTGTTTTTTTGAAGTCGGTAATTAGATTTATTAATTAAAACTCTTATCTCTCTTTTTTTTTAATAATCATTTTGTCATAACTTGACAAGTGTACTTCGTTTTTGTACTGTATTCAGGTGTAATAATCATCGTCTGCTTTCTAATTTACATGTACCGATTTGTAAAAATGCATTTGTGTAGTTATGTTTCAATAATAAGACGTTTTGCTGTTTATTTTTTCTAGGAGTATAGATCAGAAAAATCTTTAGAAGCGTTAACAAAGCTTGTTCCTCCACAGTGTCATTGGTAAGAAATAAAAACATTGTTGTTGGTAATAAACAGAGTAACCTCCATCGAGGCTGTATGTTTTGTTCTATCACATTTAGGGCAGAACATAGTCTGGTGGTAAAGCACTCGCATTATGTGCAGTCTGTCTAGGATCAATCCCAGTTGATGGGCCCATTGGGCTATTTCTTGTTCCAGCTAGGGCACCTTGACTGATATATTAAAGGCTGGTATGTGCTATCATGTCAGGGTTAGGGTCTGTGGGATTGTGTATATAAAAGATCCCTTGTTATTAATGGAAAAAATGTAGCGGAATGTCCTCCCTAAGACTATATGTTAAAATGACAAAATGTTTGAAATCCATTAACCCATGATTACTAAATCAGTGTGCCCTAGTGGTGTCGTTAAACTAAAACATTTTTTTTTTTACTTTTACATAATAAACACTGTTTCCAGTTTAGAATATCATTGTCTGTATTTTCAGTGTTTGTGTTCATCATAATGTTTGTAAGTAACTCAAACTAGATGTACAGAAATATTTGCCATAGTACATGCACAAACATGTCTAATACTGTAAAATACTAATTTTCGCGCTATTCACACAAAAACATTTAGCGCGAATTTTAGGATCCTGTGAAAAATTAAACCAAACAGATTGTGACCGATTAATTGTTGTAGATGACCCGATAATAACAAATTGCAACTACAGTACTAGTACTCAGCAATATTTAAATGAACACAATGAAAAAAAAGAGAAAACAATTTAAAAAAATTTAACTACTAAAATTTATTACAAAAACACAAAACAATGCCACCACACTTTCTCTTTTTAGGAGTATCCTGTGATGTCAGCTTGTCAACTGACATATTTTCTGCAACTATTGTTTCTGCCTCGTTTTTAGTTTTACTTTCGCATGAATTTGGCAAACCGGGCGTTTTGGGTTTTCGGGGAATTTTTTAACCCTGTAAGTAAAGACATTGTGGATGGTAACTGAATTACAAAGATTAACACCTCTTTATATAATATACCAGTAATGCTTACAAGCGGCCATTTACCCAATCTCAGTGAGACCCTTTACCTGTTATAACACTAATCATTTGATCAGGTAGAAAGCCGACACGATCAATTGGTCGTCTTTATTTATTAATTGATAAACTATTCAGGACTAATTAAGCCCATGTCACGGTACTGACAGTTAATATTGCTTATGCATTGACTGTAAAAACAGGATTTATTGATAAATAATAGTGGTGTTAAAAAAAGAAAAAAGAAGAAAAAATGTTTAATCAAGGATGCGCGAAATATTAATTCTGCGAACATGGTGATTTTTCTTTAGCGCGAAAATTAACCCCTCGAAAATAAAGTATTTTACAGTATACAGTGCTATTTTTAGTCCCCTACTGGTTGAATTGGAGGGATCTATAAGTTTCATCTCTATTCGTATGTCTGTCCGTCCATCTGTCTCACATATAGTTTTCCAGATGGTTTTTTCCACTATGCCTTGAGATACTGAGCTGAAATTTTGTGTATTGCTTCATCAGGTACTCTTACAGATCAAGTTTGTCGTTCATGAGATTAGCCTTTTTTGACAGAGTTATGGTCCTTGAACATTTTAGGGTTTTTCTGGGGTTTTTTTTGCAATGCCTCCAGATATTAAGCTGAAATTTTGTGTATAGCTTTATCATATTCTGTTACACATCAGGTTTGACTTTCATGGTAATTTACAAAAAAAACTTCACAGTTATGGCCCTTGAACCTATGAGATATTAAAATTTATTCTCCCGAACATTTTTTTGAAGTTCCCAAAGATATTGAAATGAAATTTTTTATATATGTTTATCATGTACTGTTACAGATCAAGTTTGACATTCACGGTGATATACCCATTTTTCACAGAGTTTTGGCGATTGAACTTTGTTGGGCCCCGTAGGGGATATGTATTGTTTTAACAGTAATCTCAGGATGCCTATTTGCAGAATTTTGTAATGATTTAGGAGATAACCATATGGAGTTTTTAGATTTGCGTTAGCCTGAGGTCAAAAATGAAACATTTGCGGGCATCAAATAGACAATAACACCCGCAAATCTAAAAACTCCATATATTTATGTCCATTGTAAACTGAATAGTTTTTCTAAAGGACTAACTGTATATTTGGCATTTATTGAAAAAAAATACCTGGCTACAATCTAACTGTAGACCCTTGAATCGTCAACTTCACCTGTTCCAGTTGCTAATGACGTCACCTTTAATGACGTCATTACCTTTCCGGGTGTTATTGTTATTCGATCCCGGAAAAATAATGTAATTAGCCAATCACAATACAGAACGCACCCGCCGTCAGTTTACAATAGTCATTAAAATGTTTCTTTTAGTTGTCAGTATCTTAACAACAATGGCAACAAACTGGGAACAGTCCCTTTAAAAATATTTAATTAAATCTCTCTCCCCCCCCCCCACCCCACCTCCTTCCACATGGTAATGTTTAGAATGACCGATCAGAAAATCTATTTTTCGTTGTTTGCAGTGTGCGTAATGGCAAACAGGAGACCTTTCTAGCTAAAGAGCTGGTACCAGGAGACGTCGTCATTCTCAGCATTGGTGACCGAGTTCCAGCAGACATCAGACTCATTGAGGTAAAACCGCTTGTTCTACATATATACAGAACCACATACTAGTTGACTGGTGGAATGTAAACTCAGTGGTAAAGCACCCGCCCGATGCACAGTTGGTCTGGACTTGATCCCTGTCGGTAGATCATTGGGCTATTTCTTTTCTAACCAGGTGGGACATAACCCAGTGGTACAGCGCTCGTTGGATGTGGGATTGATCCCCAGGCTATTTCTTGTTCTAGCCAGTGCACCACAACTGGTATATCAAAGGCTGTGGTAAGTACAACCCTGTCTGTGGGATGGTGCATATAAAAGATCCCTTACTGCTTATCGAAAAAAGTAGCCCATGAAGAGGCGACAGCGGGTTTCCTCTCTATATTGGTGGTCTTTAACCATGTCTGATGCTATATAATGGTAAATAAAATGTGTTGAGTGTGTCATTAAAAAAAACATTTTCCTTTTTTCTTGTCGGTGCACCACGACTGGTATATCAAAGGTGGTGGTATGTACTATCCTGTCTGTGAGATGGTACATATAAAAGATCCCTTGTTGCTAATGGAAAAATGTAGCAGGTTTCCTCTCTTAGACTATATGTCAAAATTACCAAATATTTGACATCCAATAGCTGATGATTAATAAATCCAGGTGCTCTAGTAGTGTCATTAAACAAAACAAATTTTAATGTTTTTTTAAAATTCTGACCATTGTTTTTGTTTTCAGGCGGGATTTAGTTCAGTCCGTTGAGTGTTCGCTTGATGTGCCTGCATTGCAGGATTGAACTACCTCGATAGATCCATTCAACTGATTGTTTTTTCTCTCATTCCAACCAGTACACTACAACTGGACAAAGGCTGTGGTATATGCTTTCCTCTCAGTGGAATGTGCATATAAAAGATCCCTTGTTGCATTAGAAAAATCTCCCACCTGCTCCCTTGCACCTGCCAGTGCAGGTGGTCCCCTCTCCCCCACCCCACCCCCCCCCACCCAACTTTCTGTCTTGGACGGAAGAGCTTGCTTCTCAAGCACTTGCACCCACGACAGGCGTGCGCTACAACAGCTTGCTCTGAATATGCACGTTAAACCCTATGACATGACATTAGAAAAATGTAGCGTGTTTCCTTTGATGACTACTAATCAGAATTACCAAGTGTTTGACATCCAATAGCCGATGATTAATTACTCAATGTGCTCTAGTGGTGTCGTTAAACAAAGCAAACTCTGAATATTTTTAATTGAGAACATTGTTTTTGTTTTTCAGGCTATAGACCTGTCGATAGATGAGTCAAGTTTCACTGGAGAAACTCAGTCGGTTAACAAGACGGCGAACACTCAGAATAACAGCGACAAAAACCAGATTTCACAGAGACGAAACATTGCCTACATGGGCACGCTCGTCAGAACCGGCAGAGGAAAGGTTAGTTTGTAGGAAGCTGCACGGCTTCAAAACTGATTTTTAAAGAGGAGGGTGTCAAGAGAGGAGGTGTTGTGGAAGTAAAGGGAAGTGTGAAAGGGAGAAAAAGATTTAAAAACAGAGTTTATAGGAAATCACTGACTAACCACAAATTTAACAATTACTTACAAATAGGCCGTCTTTCTGAATTCTGGAACCTATCAATTGGGCTAATAAATAAATGGTATGATTAATGAATAAATAAGTATGTATATAGAGAATAATACATGAGTGGCTGTTTTAAAATGTATCTAATGAGTGAAAGTGAGTTGTGAGATGAATGGTATCTTAACAGACACAAATGTATTATCCTCTTTCTTACATATCCTCAAAAACCAGGTTTTAAGCAAAGTTTTACATCTTTTTCGACTAAAAGTTATTTACAGCTGTTGCAGTTGTAGTTAACTTATGCATCACAGACCCAAGATTGTCAGGTTAACTATATGTCATATTGTAATCTATTTTCACTGTGTTGTTTTTCATTGGCTGCATGGCACTAGTGACCTGGTCATCACCTAGGAGCAACCATTTGTATTTCTTGTTATGTTAACAACCCATGTGTTATCAAACATTATGCATGGTGTTCTGACCAACGGGTGTGTAAGAAAAATTAATAAGTCGTCTTAACATTTTTGCAAGTTGTTAAACGTAGTCATTGATTAACCTAACACTGGAAATAAATACAGATGCTTGAATGAATTAGTGATTGAGAGATAACAATGGTTAATATACATGTAAGAATGATCATTTGTGTGGACATGATTTTAATGACTATTTAAACAGTAAAAAAAAGTTTAAAATTTTTTCTTCACAGGGTATTGTTATTGGAACTGGCGAAAATTCTGAGTTTGGAGAAATATTTAAAATGATGCAAGGGGAAGAGGTGAGAAGAAACATTGATAAGACTTATATTTTGGATTATAGTGCTCCTCGGACACTGATCTTGTCCTTATTCTTTGTTAGAAATGTTTATAGGATCTCCTGTTTTCTTTTATGCATAAACAGGGCAGAACATAGTCCAGTGTTAAAGTGCTCGCTTGATGCATGGTCAGTCGTTTGACTGGAATATCAAAGGCCGCGGTGGGATGGTGCATATAAAAAATCCCTTATTATTATTTGAAACATTTAGCTGGTTTTCTCTCTAAGACTAGGGGCGGGACGTAGCTCAGTGGTACAGCGCTCGCTCGATGCGTGGTCGGTCTGGGATCGATCCCTGTCGGTGGGCCCATTGTGCTATTTCTTGTCACAGCCAGTGCACCACAACTGGGATATCAAAGGCCGTGGTATGTGTTACCCTGTGTGGGATGGTGCATATAAAAGATCCCTTGCTGCTAATCGGAAAGAGTAGCCCATGAAGTGGCGTCAGTGGGTTTCCTCTCTCAATATCTGTGTGGTCCTTAACCATATGTCTGATGCCATATAACCCTCAATAAAATGTGTTGAGTGCATCGTTAAATAAAACATTTCTTTCTTTCTTTCCAATTACCAAATGTTTGACATCCAATAGCCAATAATTAAAAAAATCAATGTGCTCAAGTGGTGTCATTAAACAAAATAAACAACCAAAAGTTTTCTTTGTTAAAAACATTTAAAAGATCTCCTGTTTTTGTTTCTTTCTATACACATTGGGGTGAGAGATCGGGTTAAATATTCTTAAAAACAGAAAAGGATCTAAATTTTTCCCATATCATGTGACTGTTTCAGTACCTTTTTTTTTTAGCAAATATCGTTTTCATCCCCGCATGTTTTTGTAAGTTATATGGTCAGTGCATGTGGAAGTGACGGGATTTAGCTCAGTCCATGCTTAGAACATATAATGATGGGGTTTTTTTTTGTTTTTTTTTTGTTTAACGACGCACTCAACACATGTTAATTACGGTTATATCGGCGTCGGACATATGGTTATGTCGAGAAAAAAACCCAGTGGTCAGCAGACGGGGATCAATCCTAGACCGACCGCGCATCAGGCGGGCACTCTACCACTGGGCCATGCTGCCCGCTAACATATAATGAAACCCGTTCAATAGACCTTTTCTCTTGGGGGTGTGTGTGGATGGATTTAGCTCATTCGGTTGAGTGCTTGACTGAGGTGTTTGCATCTCAGGATTGAACCACCTCTTTGGATCCATTCAACTTGAGTTGGTTTTTTCTCATTGCAGCCAGTGGGCCACAACTGGTTTAAGACGGTGGTATGTGCTTCCCTGTCAGTGAAAAGGGAACATAAAAAATCCCTTGCTGCATTAGGAAAAATATAGTGGGTTTCCTCTGAAATGTCAGAAATACCAAATGTTTGACATTCGATAGCCGATTATTAATTAATCAATGTGCTCTAGGGGTGTCGTTAAACAAAAGAAACTTTTTCTCTGAGCTGTTAAAACCCACTTTATGGTACAAAACAACTTAAAGTCTGAACCAAATTGTTAGCAACTACGATAAGTTATTCTCCTACCTTTGATAAATTATTCTCCAACCTTTAATTATCGTTAGATTTTCTCCACTTTTTGTCCAAACATGAAAAAAACTATTAAATTGACAAGACTAAAACCATATCACCTATATTGACTTTGTTAAGATCTCCTAGGACAAACACCGTCTGCCATTCTTTAGTATCCAGAATACTCTTCAAGAGGGTTGGAAGCCTCCTAAATATGTGACGTACTTAATCTGTGTTACGATGAGTATGTTATACCATAGTGCATGTCATGACATTGTTAGATTACATCATATCGATCCCACCCAACTTGAAGAGTATTCCAAAAACAATCAAAATGGCAGACGGGAGAAAACTGCATGTATGTTTCCCTATGTGATCTCAGTGAAGTTGATATCGATGACATCATTAGTCTTTTATGTGGAATCTATGTCACTGTAAAAAATTTCACAATTGTGTCTGGACAAAAAGTGGGTGAAATCTGATGTAATTAAAGATAAGAGCGTCATGTATTGTACTATTTGGGTGGGATGTAGCCCATTGGGCTATTTCTCGCTCCAGCCAGTGTACCATGACTGGTATATCAAAGGCCGTGGTAGGTGCTAACCTGTCTATGGGATGGTGCATATAAAAGATCCATTTCTCAGGGCTTCTAGAATTTTCTAAAAATCCACTAGCCATGGGATTAATGATTTTCTAAAAATCCACTAGCCATGGGATTAATGATTTAAAAATTTTACTAGCCAGAATTAAAAATTCACTAGCCCTACTTTACTTTAAGTTAATACAATTTTACTAAATAATAGTACTAATCAGACATATGTCACCTAAAGAGGGAGATAGGGCTTAAAAACAGTGTGTCAGGCTGTAACATTTGACCAGTTTGTTTTCACTAGCCGTTGAGCAGGCAATAGTAGTTATTTACTAGCCCAACACTGAATATCATTAGCCTTGGGAGTGGGGCAACCATAATCTAGAAGCCCTGCCTTGCTGCTAATCGAAAAGAGTAGCCCATGAAGTGGCAACAGCGTGTTTTCACTGTCCGTATCGGTGTGGTCCTTAACCATATGTCCGACACCATATAACCGTAAATAAAATGTGTTGAGTGTGTTGTTAAATAAACATTTTCTTCCTTCCTTGTTAACAATTTGACCGGCATTGTGTTTAGGCCATCAGTCTACAGGCTGGTAGGTACTGGGTTCGGACCCGGTTGAGGCATGATATTTTTAATCCAGACTCCAAACCCTGAGTGAGTGCTCCGCAAGGCCAAATGGGTAGGTGTAAACCACGTACACTGAATAGTGATCCATAACTGGTTCAGCAAAGGCCATGGTTTGTGCTATCCTGCCTGTGGGAATGCAAATAAAAGATCCCTTGCTGCTAATCGGAAAGAGTCGCTTATGAAGTGGCAACAGTGGGTTTCCTCTCAAAATCTGTGTGGTCCTTAACCATATGTCTGATGCCATATAACCAGGGTTCGAACTTAACGGTCGCCTGATCTCCCCTGGCGACTGCAAACGACGACGGGCGACTGAGAACTCACATTAAGGTTACCCGCCTGGCGACCGATTTATATAAAACAAATTGTGTTTTCTCTTGTAATCTGTTGCAATGTTATTATTCGGGCAAGTGAAAGTAGATTCGGACAAGTGAAAGTGCTGTCACCACTTGCCCAGATGGCAACTAAAAAAAAAAGTTAAGCGCAGACACTGTATAACTGTAAATAAAATGTGTTGAGTGCATCATTAAATAAAACAGTTCCTTCCTTCCTTGTTAACAATTTGGTTCGGACTTAATTGTATGATGAAGAAATTCGTAAATGTTTTAAAGTATTTGCATTTCTTTTGTTGTTCAGTGTATTTATTACTTGCCCAGGCACCAAAGACCCCGCTACAGAAGAGCATGGACACTCTGGGAAAACAGCTGTCGTTCTATTCGTTCTGCATCATTGGTCTCATCATGATGCTTGGCTGGATCCAGGGACGGAAAATCCTCGACATGTTCACTATAGGAGTCAGGTAAGTACTGCACTGCTTGCTACTCTACCAATCGGGGCCATGTCGATGAAATTATTATTATTATGTAATTTTATTTTATCTTTAAAAACATAATTATTAACAGATCCACTGTTTACAGATACATCTTAACACATTCACAGGGAAGAGTGGAAGAGATATATGCATATTAAGGCGTGTGGGGATCCAGAATTAAATTAATAAAGCTATTACACCATGTAGCACAAAAATATAAACAGGATGAAATTAACTTAACATAATATATATATTGTCTTCGTTTGCAGACCTTTCTTCGAAAACAAAAAAATTCAAATGATTGTTAAACTTATAGTCTGTCCCTCTACAAAAAAAGAAGAGTTAATAATAATTTCAGTTTGTTTTGATGTAAGAAGAAAAGTGAAAGTGTTTTGGAAATAACCAAAAAATATGATTTTTATGTGAAATTTTGAAAACATTCAGCACAGAAATAAATAACTCGTAGTAAATTCTATAGTATGAAAAAAGGCGTTCCCTGTCGGACGGACTATGGACACCAGTTCCATGGAATTAAATGTTTTTGCGTACCATAAACTTATTTGATGTCTCTGCCAGTTGCATTCATATATGTTCATCTCAATGCATGTTTAAAAATTATTTTTTTAAATATTAAATTAATTAAACAAAATCAAAACATTTTTTGTTTATATTCATATAAAGCAGGTAATATATTTGTGTATTTCTGTCATATGATAAATGTTGTACTCTGGCAGTTTTCTGCAAACTGCAAACCTCCTCTTCCCCTAATAATATTTTCCTCCCAAAATGCCATCAAACAAGTGATGTTTTCATTTCATTTTAGATCATTGATAGTGAAATGCTGTTTTTTTTCACAGCTTGGCAGTTGCCGCCATCCCAGAAGGACTTCCTATTGTTGTGACGGTTACCTTGGCTATTGGTGTGATGAGGATGGCCAAACGGAAAGCCATCGTCAAGAAGTTACCAGTCGTAGAGACATTAGGTGATTATAAACAGTAGATAAATGTGTTCTGTTGCAGGGGTACACATTCACACACACGCCCCCCCCCCAAGCTAGTAGAAAGTGTTGAAAACAAGTACAATTATTTATATAATTATGCTAGTCTACCAGGCAAATAGGTATTTTTTAATGTTGATTTTATTTTTACTTCATTTCGAGGCGAGATGACCTCAGTGAGTGGAGCGATCACTGGAGATGCTCGGGTCATCGGGTTGAACGCGAGATGACCTCAGTGAGTGGAGTGATCACTGGAGATGCTTGGGTTATTGGGTTGAACTTCAGTGGACCCATTGATTGTTTTCTACAATCCCAACCAATGCCTCACAAACTGTGTATCGTAGTGCATGCTATCCAGCCCTATGGGATAGTGAATATTCATTATGTCCTTGCTGCTGTATATATTTGCATTTAAAACATGCAACAAACCCCAACCAAACCAAAACAACACCAGGCCAAAAAAATTAAAAATAAAAAGAACCCCCCAAAACCCCATGACCAATTATTAGTTTAAGTTGGATTTTCATAATTTTCTATTTTTCACCAAGTGGAATAATTATGTGTGCTCTTTTTTGACTTTAGAATTGTTTTCTGTTATGGTGGAATGTAGCTCAGTGGTAAAGCGCTCGCTTGATAAATGGTCAGTTTGGGATCAATTCCTGTCGGTGGGTCCATTAGGCTATTTCTCATTCCAGCCAGTGCACCATGACTGCTATATTAAAGGCTGTGGTATGTGCTATCCTGTCTGTGGAATGGTTTATAAAAGACCCCTTGCTGCATTAGACAAATGTAGCGGGTTTCCTCTGATGACTACATGTCAGAATTACCAAATTGACATCTAGTAGTCAATGATTAATAAATCAATGTGCTCTAGTGGTGGTGTTAAACAAAACCAACTTTTTGTCTGTGTTTAGGTTGTGTAGCGGGCAGCATAGCCCAGTGGTAGAGTGCCTGCCTGATGCGCGGTCGGTCCAGGATCGATCCCCGTTGGCTAACCACTGGGTTTTTCTCTAAACATAACCATATGTCCTACGCTGATATAACCATACTTATAATGTGTTGAGTGTGTCGTTAAACAAACAAACAAACAAACAAAAAAGTGTTTAGGTTGTGTGACTGTGATCTGTTCTTTTTGTCTGTGTTTAGGTTGTGTGACTGTGATCTGTTCTTTTTGTCTGTGTTTAGGTCGTGTGACTGTGATCTGTTCTTTTTGTCTGTGTTTAGGTTGTGTGACTGTGATCTGTTCTTTTTGTCTGTGTTTAGGTTGTGTGACTGTGATCTGTTCTGACAAGACGGGCACTCTGACCAAGAACGAGATGACCGTCACTCACATAGTGGCCGCTGACGGACAGGAGGCAGAGGTACGTAGCCACCTGGTGTACACAAGATTTCCAGATTATCTCCCCAAAGAATAGTTTGTCATTTGATTTATCGCCCCACAACTTAGGTAGCTCTACAATAATTTAAACAAAGACAACTTTGGGAGCTCTGCAAGTTAGGGAGCACAATAATTTAAGCAAAGACAACTTTGGAAGCTCTGCAAGTTAGGGAGCACAATAATTTAAACAAAGACAACTTTGGGAGCTCTGCTAGTTAGGAGGCACAGTAATTTAAACAGAGACAACTTAGGGAGTACTGTAACATTTAATGGGCTGCATAACATTTGGGGAGATCCAAAACACAAAAGTGTGTATAAAAGATCCCTTGCTGCTAATGGAAAAATGTAGATGGTTTCCTCTAAGATTAGACCTCTATGTCATAATGACCAAATGTTTGACATCCATTAGCTGATGATTAATAAACCAATGTGCTCTAACTATTTAATATTGTTCTTTTTCCTTTATATACACACAAAAACCAACCCCAGCATATTTACATCAATTATATCATTTAAATTGGAGGTACAATAACAGTTAACATTTTCTTACACAATTGATTATGGCATTTTATAATCAAACATCACAATCGGTAAGCATCAAACCCGATCAACTTTTGGTTATAATCAATAATTGGAACATCACTATGCAGGGTATGCACTTGGAATATGTTTTGACTGGCCAATTGGGCCACACACAGCAACATTTTGACACGCCCGTACAACGTTTGAATGGACTGCGACCAAAATTGTTTTATAAAAGAACTTACTTAAGTTACACTTTAAAAACATGTTATCATATTATACAAACAATAGTAACAGCACAAAAGAAGGAAACAAACTGTTGTAATTAAATTATAACTATTATGTTGTCACTGGACCCACACAATCAAACATCTGGAATGTTTTACCAAGGTTTGGTCTTGGAATGAATAAGGTGCTTTTATGGCCGTATGACGAGGAATTAAAACAATTACTAAGCTGACACAAGTTAAAGGCATAGTTATCATTATTTAACAGGAGTGGGTCAACTTGCCCCAAAACCAATTCACACACCCCCCCCCCCCAACATGGTCAACTCTCCCCACATTGTTTAGTCAAAAATTAATATATTAACTTTTTAAGCTAATGTGCATTAAATATTGTTGAATATTCACACCAGTTGGAGTCATGGAAAATGACACCAAAGTTGTAGACATCGATTTTTAATTTTGTCACAATTACTTACGTACAGTAAAGTTTGGAGGAAATTAATTCCTGTTTAATACTCGCACATGCACAGGCGATGATTGCTGTTGTTGAAATCAATGTGACGAGTTGTTCATATTGCAGCTTAATGGAAAGTAAAGACGGACATGGCCAAGGTGTTCCAATTGAACCTAGGAATACATTTTCGTGACCAAGGTTTTCCGAATACATAATCAGAACTTGCAGAGGCAATCAGAATGGTTTTAGACTGTTTGATATACTGGGGAAGTGGTCGCTATTACACCATATATGAGTTAGGTTGCACAGATATTAATAGAAAACAAATAAAAAATAACTTTCTGATTTCTTACAAACATCAATTATTTTAATTTTGATACATAATACAATATGCAGAGATTTTCAGTTGCCAAGCGGGCAACACGTGATACGGTTTTGACTTGCCCGGCGCTATTTTGACTCACCATGGGCGATCGGGCGACAGTAAAGTGTACACCCTGACTAGTGGTGTCGTTTTAACTGATTAAATAACCAGGCAACATTTTTTCAGTATCACATCACGATTTGCTGCGCGTGTTTCAGAGATGGCTACACAATCTTAAAACATTAAACAATAGTTGATGATCAATTTTTAATAGCCAAAAATATCTCTAATGAAGATTTTGAAAACAAATTGTTCCTTGATAATGTGCTGGGGTTATTGTTCCGTGATAACGTGCTGGGGTTATTGTTCCTTGATAACGTGCTGGGGTTATTGTTCCTTGATAACGTGCTGGGGTTATTGTTCCTTGATAACGTGCTGGGGTTATTGTTTCTTGATAACGTGCTGAGGTTATTGTTCCATGATAACGTGCTGGGGTTATTGTTCCTTGATAATGTGCTGGGGTTATTGTTCCTTGATAACGTGCTGGGGTTATTGTTCCTTGATAATGTGCTGGGGTTATTGTTCCTTGATAATGTGCTGGGGTTATTGTTCCTTGGGGTTATTGTTCCTTGATAAAATTCCTGTTGTTTGTTTTGCAGGTGACTGGTGTGGGCTATAATGCTAATGGCGAGGTGACGTGCAACTTCCAGCAAGTACAGGTCGAGTCGCACCCAGCATTTGCAAAAGTTATAGAGGTAAGCACATAAACAGTGTATTGTTACATTTGACATTGTATATTGTCGCACACTAGAGATATGCTCAGGAGGGCAATTGGTGTCAGTCTCACAATAGACTGGTTTTTATTCCTAATGTTAAATGAATGTGATATAGACTGGTTTTTATTCCTAATGTTAAATGAATGTGATGTGATAGAAGACGATGGTTACCAGTCAAATTGTTTGTGATCATTCCGCCTCCTGAATATGCCACTTGTTGGCAATAACAGTAGGGTATTTATGGGGATGGGTGTATTCATTAGTTGTACGGAGTGATAGGTCTGTGGTTATATCTGGGTAGGTGAGATGGGTTTGGGTGGGTGTGTTAGTAGTCCGGTTGCCAAACCCCAGATTTTTGGAGAACCTTGCAATACGGTCCGTACAAAGTTTTTTTGCTGTTTCTATACCTCCGAAAGGTGCTCTTTAAGAATCTGAATGATGCCACTCTGTCATCCTTGGGCAATCCGCACAATATGCTAATTAAGGCCGCCATTACTGAACATCTTGTTTTCGTCAATATCTCAGTAACTATGCATGGTATCAAAATAATTTTGGTGTCTATTC